>JAAEAF010014700.1:0-49661 GCA_011037195.1 Triatoma infestans | reverse complement strand
GTTGCGCTGGCGATAGATGCTGTTGTTTAGTTGGACACCCAGGGGGGCACGTGAGAACAATTTCTCTCTGACGCGAACAACTTCATCGTCCGCACAATTCCTCAACCAGAGTATTTCTCTTTACTGAATGGATTTTTCTGTTTTTTTGGCGATTTTCCGGAAAACTGCTCCAACCATTTTTTTCAAACTTAGTATATTAACTACTTATATAAAAAGCTGCATCTTTAATTTGTAACATTTCTCCCGGAATATTCATTTAAGGGGTTTTTGAGGGAGAGGGGGTTATGTTTCCCCTTAAAGTGCTATTGTAGTTCATTATAATAAAATTCTATCAATATAATTAGAATTAAGTATGTTGACAAAATTCAGTTTGAAGAACATCGGTTGCCCGGAAGCGCGTTTTTTACAGAACAGTTATTTTAGCATAATATATATTACACTAACTTATAATAGTATAATACGCAATAAGAGAAAGTAATAATGTGTGAGTGTTTCACAACAGATTTTTTTTATTTTAAATTAAGTGTTTCGGAAGTCCATAATTTTACTTGTTTTTTGTATAAACATCGACTTACTTTTCCAGTTATTTATGGCAGTTTTCTTCTGCTTCTTCCGCTCCACTCGTTATTCATCAAGCGTTATTACTTTTCCTCTTTGTTTACCCTTGACACCACGTTATCTCCAGACAACCTCCAAGTTAACATATTTATATGCAAAACACTGCCTAGAGCTAGATCATCTACAAAGTTTTCGATTTAAGAGTTTCATTGTCTTTTCTCAAAAAAAATACAGCTTTTTTCCACTTTGACTGTTTTAATAAATTTCCATTTTCAATGTTTTTAATTGGGATGGATTATTTTGATGTTGCCATGTCTAGATTTTCCATTAAGGTATTTTTTTTTTAATTTAAGGCACATCAAGTCGATTCTGAAAATGCCCCGCCAATTTCAGAGAACTTTGTAGTAAACTCTATGAAATGGCCCTTTGGAGGAAATACTAAAGTTGCATTTTCCCCAGTACCTTCAAAAAACCAACAATTTTTTTTCTGGATTATTCTAAAACATGTCCAATCATATTTCCGCTTCCTTCATTTTTATCATAACGGAATACCTTCATACCAAAACGGAATAACATTTGCAAACATTCGTTAAAAACGTTTTTTTTTTTTTACTTTCTCTTACTGCTCCTGGTAATTAAGTTTTCACGGGAAATACAAGTTGTGAAATACTGAGTCGAAACAATTTTTTTTTTTAGCGAGTAGTGTGTGTTTGTTTCCGGCAAAATCCATCAAGCGGAAGTACGACATTACTGAATGATTTTTTTTCAGATTTTCACAGTTTTCTTGCGATTTGCTTTAAACTTGCGATTTTACAGAATAGGTTTTTTGAGTTTTTTGGACTTTTCTCAAAAATGGCATCAACAATTTCTTTTCTTAAACTTGGAATGCTCAGTATAATTTTCTCCCCCAAAAAAGTGGCTTTAGATTTGTTTGGGATTGTGTCAGTTAGTTTAAACTTAAACTGAATAAGTTTTGTTGGTTGTGACAGATAGCATTCAAGATAAGTCCGCTCAGGTATGTACGGATCACTCCTACAAGTAATCGGTGCAGTTTTAAAGAAAATTTGTTAATTAAATTGTATTAATTAGAGTGAGAGAGTGTGAGTGTTTCACACCAGATTTGCCTTTATACTCAGGAGACTTGAAGACATGTATTTCCAATGAAAAACCCTATTTCGAAAGTTTACCCGAGTGCAAATACTTTTTAGAACAGTGAGAGAAAGCGATGGTTCTGCCAGTTGTAAAACAACAATTAAGATAATAATAGTCACTTCTACACATTCCAGGAATGTTACCACCTGCCAATTAGCAGAACTTGATGAGCTCATTATTGTTCTCACAGTGTGTTTAGCTGCAAATTGTGGTACTCAGTTTTACCAACATTTTTTTAAATCAGCTTCCTCTTGTGGGTGATACTGTATTTTGTTTAGAATAAAATATCGATCATAAAAACAGCACACCAGACGTCTGCACGTCAGGACTTCGTGTCCTAATATAATAGAGCCTCTGCCTGCTTGTCTTTCTTCAATGGCCCAACCATTTCCATCCTTTCTTGGTGTTTTTTGCTTTGAATGTACTATTTGTGAGTTCTAAGAGTCCATCCACTTTATGAAGTTCTATTTTGAAAAGGTTGTTTTATTGGTTAGAGAGAGAGTGAATGGGTGAAGGTGAAGTTGAAAGATCCAAGGAAGAAAAGAAAGTAGCAGGATCGCAGAAAGAAAGATATAGACTGTTTGGTTCTCAGAACAAGAGTTCCTTGATCTGGAAGTATCTCTTGAAATAACAAGAATGATGTTCTACCATTTATATTAGAGAGGGGAAAAACTAAGATGTTTTAAGGGGATTGAGGAGGGGCTACGCCTCTTGTCTGTTCTTATAACTTTTTTTTTTATCTTATTTTGTTTTACTTATTTTCGATCATTTTTCTTCCTGCCTCTCTCACTTTCTCTGTCTGTCTGTATCGTTGAACAGAGAAAGTATTTGCTAAGGATTTATCCCCAACGGGAGGGATTTAAATTTAAAAAAGAAAAACTCTGCTACTTTTTCCTCTTTTTTTTCTTCTATTTAATGAACGATTTTTCTCTTAATTACTTTCTGCTCATTCTCGCTTTTCTTCAGAAGGAAATTATATACTTCCTTCTTTTTCATTTTGTTTACTTTCCCGTCTTCCTCTTCCTCTCTGAATGTTAAAAAAAACAATAGAAGGTTAAAGAGGCCTAATTAACTTAGCGATGACATTGTTAAAAAACTTTCTTCTTTTATTTTGTCGCCATTACCTTCACCCCACTGAAGGGTGAACAAATGAAGACAATAAAGGGAGAGAAAACTGAAATTGACAGGTTGTGCCCCGTGTGCCCTCTAAATACCCCCCCCCCGCTCCTTTCACCTTATTTAGTAAGTTATATAATAATGTACTTTGAAGGGCTTCGTCTTGTGTTATTTTTATTACCTCTTTACAGAGCCCTTATATGGCACTTTTTTTTATTTTAATTATTGTAGTAAATATTGCATTCCTCAGATTTTTCAAATTTCGAAATTGAAGTTTCGCCGATATTCCTGGAATACGTGAGGAAAACATTTCAGAAAGTTCAAACTTGATATTTCCTTAAGATATATACGATACACCACCAGTGTATCCGATAGGAAAGTTTAGATCACATATCTATTAACCGGAAAAACTATTTTACTGAATTTTTTTTTTGTTTTTTACAAATGTTTCGCGATTTTTGTACGAAATTATTGCAACGAGTTCCTTTAAACTTCACACACTAACTAAACTGATATTTTCTCTTACTCCTAGTAAGAGGAAGTATTGTAATCGCGTCAAATTTTCGATATCGAGTTTATCGGCCACTAACAGTGTTCTCTCGCTACAAACCATACTGCCTATCACCAGACAGTGGGCTGTAAAAGTTCCTTTGAAGAGAAAATCTACGGGACAGCATTGCTGGACTCGAAACTGTGACTTCCGTGTGCGAGTCCAGTGCGCTAACTAATGAGCTAATCCCTTCCCTAATTTACGTTATTATTATTATAAGTGATGGTGGGTTTTGGCGCAAGCATGGAAGACCCAAGTTTTAATGACTCTTATGTAATTCCTGTTCGGAGCTCCTCCTCCATGCATTAACGGTCTTCGAGGGTACTGAAACAGCCTTGGCTTTAAATTCCATTTCAATACAAGATGCAGTTTCTCCTATTTAATTTAAAGAGAACTAAGGATTACGAACGGTTGTAATTATCTGCGTGTGTGGGGGGTGGGGAGTGAGTGAGCCATGTGTATGTTTCACACCAGATTGTTATTATAATTTCTATTTTTTTCTCTAATTTACATAATGGTTGTAAATGGACGGTTGTTAATTTGAAGAAATACTAATGTACATATTTACCTTTGTATAAAGAATTAAGGGCATAATTTACCAGGACACGTAGCATAGTATAATGGCCATTGCTAAATAATTGTATCCTGTAAAGATGATGACTAGTCTCAACAGGAAGTTACGTCATATACTTCTTTTAGAATTGGAGACAAACAATAGTCAGTCCTACATCAACTAATAAAGACATGATGTTGGTGGCTGCATGACAAAATGCACTTCAACTCTTCCTAAACGAGTAGGTGTGGATAAATTTCTATGAGGAAAATACGCGTTTTAATGTTCCCTAGTGTAAAAAGTGCCTGTACATGTATGTGTGTGTGTGTGTGTGTGTGTGTGTGTGAGAGAGAGAGAGAAAGAATGAGAGAAACTAAATATTTCCAAAATGAAAAATTGCAGAGACCCTAAGTTGAGCCTTCAGCAGCATCACATCTGACAGGAAAATTTCAGTCAACATTTATCTATCGGAAAATGTGACATTACAGAAAGTTTTTAGTTGTTTTCTTTCAGTTCTTCGTTATTTTCTTTCAAATGGCTTTACGAAGTTTTTTTTGTGGGAGGGGGTCTTCTGGGAGACTGCAACGCTGTTAAGCTTCCTCTAAAATACCAGTTCTGTACAAGATTGGTGCTAATATGGCTACAATATTAAGGTTCATAGCACTGCTATAATACAAAATTTATCGAAAATTGTTTAATCAAAAGTGTGTGACTTTACACAATAGCTTTCCGAATTTTTTGAATTTTCCCTAGAAGTGGGTCTACCGATTTTCTTTGGTCTATCACTTTTTTGAAAAAAAAAAATGATTTTTCACGTGTTTTGGTGAACGATAGATTCCATGTATGTTAGGGGTTTTTGATTCTGACGTATCTTCTAGAATATAGAGAAGTCGCATACAAATATTATCTAAGATATTTGACATTAATGTTTATCTGGTACTTTATCTGTCGTAGAATGCATATCCATTTTGTTCCTGACCTCAACAGGCAAGAGGAAGTTCACCAAGTTTGTGTAGAGAGTTCACTTCAACGTAATCTGTGTTACACTCACACTTGGATACAACAAAGTGGATATAATACAACGGATAAAATACCAGATGTTATCCAGAATTGCGGACCCTCCAATCATTCATTAATGTTTCATATCGTGTGTTTCATGTTTCGAAAAGCCAGATTACTCAATCAGAATTATCTAAGGACCCCCATATCTCTTAATCACTGGACTGAAAGTTTTTTGTTTTTTTTTTGGTACTGAGTTGAACTTATCTCCTGAGCACAGAACTGAGTTTAACTTCTGAGTTCCTCTTCTTGCCGAAATTCGGAATCTTAAAATAAAGGTATTCGTTCGTATCACTTTGCTCCATCCCCCATGACCATAAGATCCTCTTTCACTAAGGCTGTACCGCTGACAAGTACGTCCCTGATAAAAGTTTCCTAAATTTAAAATCATTTTGCCAAATTTTTGTTTTTATATAGGATTTTTTTCTCATTTACATTAAATGCATATTGCAAAACTAAACAAAAAATTAATATCATTGAATTTTGATACAGATTAGAAGAAATTCTTGATTTATGGTTAATCGATCTTTATTATCGTCACTGAAAGGAAAGTTTATTTATACTATTGTTTACCCAGACATCAGAAATTAGGTGTCTTGGACCATTAAGTGTCTGAAGCCCTACTTTACTATTATCATCATCTAAACTGATATAAATTTAGCAGTTATACGCGGGGATACGGACCTCCCAGTTTACAAGCCCGTGCTCATAACCGTTATCCACACGCGCTCTTCAATAAAATTACAGTAAATAACTATAATTTCTATGATCTTTTCAATATATTCTTTGTTTTCTTTATTGTGTTTCTTTCACTGTGTCTCTTCTTTTTACTTTCGTTACTAGGAACTTATTTAAGTCTCATGAAAATATCATCATTTTCTAATGATAAACTGAATATCAAAATATAACAGAATCGTTATTAGATGTTTGCCTGAGACTGATGGGTTCCGAAAGATAAATAAAGAAATTTAATAATCCTAAATCTGGCATGGCTGGAAAAATTGAATTCAACCATGGAAAATCTCAACAGGAAAACTGTGAACTAAGAAATATATTAAGCATCACTTTTACATAATCATTGTTACATAATTAATTTGGGAAGGTAGAATTATATAAAGTATTAATAGTATAAATGAAGTGCCAGTTTTTCCTATTCGGGGAAACAGTGCGACTTTGAAGATGAATTGTGCCCTCCAGTTGGTACCATGCGGGACGATACTCTCCTACTTCTGAAGCACTCTATCTCTGGTCTATTTCTTTCAGAAATTTCATATATCTTGTCCGATGTGAGCACCACATTATAGGAGATATATCGAAGGAGGAGTCTCCTCCATGTATCCTTAACATTCTAGGCCCAGCTTCTTCAAATGTCCTCCTATAATATGATGTTCACTACTGAATATCCTTGTAGTGCTAGTAGTATTCGCCATCTATTTGCCCAGTGGTTTGCGATCAAGTCATTAAGTGTATCGTAATGTGCCTTAACCAAGTCTCAGTTCTGGTGGGCTTCACTAATCTAGAGCAATGCTCTCTTCACTTCCTTCTCATTTCAGTGCTCTTCTTGAAGAGACTGTTTTGTCCAATAAAAGAGTCCCCTGGTCCCGTGACTTTTATTTTCCAGAATTTTAACTTTCTCTTACTCCAGTGGTGGGGAGTATTGTGATCTTACCAGATCTTTAAAATTGAGTTTTCACTGGAAATACATGTTCTCTCCAGTCTCGTGAATAAAAAAAAAATGTTTCAGCAAATGATATATATATATATATATATATATATGTGTGTGTGTGTGTAAGTTTGTATGTTGTATTACACTGAGTATCTAAACTGAATATGTTCTATGCAAGTCTGTGTTATCACACTGTGTGACAACAGATGCATCCTTGAAGATGGACGAACGCCCGAAACCGGTCGATGACCACAAAATGAAGCAGGCTATCATGGAAAATGTATCTGATAATGGACGTTCTCACCATTTATAATTACAATTTCTAATAATTCCAAATTTGACGAAGACCTGTTGAAAATAAAATAAAAAATTACAGAAGAAGAGAAAAGTCATTTAAGGTATTCTTCTTTTTAGATCTGTGTTTTTTTTTCTTCACACCAAATAATTCTAGTTTTAATATTTTATAACAATGTTGATGTTCAAAACTGGCATATTGTTAAAAATAATCTCAAGCCGTAAATCCTACACACTCTATATAATCCTCAGGATGCTTCACTTCGTTTCTTCGACAGGAATTTCCTTCTTAATGCTTTCCTGTCTTCTATAACGTCTCTCTTTAAAAATATTTATATTCATAAACATTTTATTCCCTTCAAAACCGTGTACATGGGCTATTATAATACTGCCGTCTATCCCACATTTCACACAGTATTATGAATGAAGCAGACGTCAGGTAATAACGCATAAATAATTTCTATGTATATATAAATTTTAGTTAATATAGTTAGTCTATTATGTAGAATTATAGCGCCATGTCCATATATATATATATGTATATATGTAATATATATAATGACTAGCATCGTCATGTTAATGTAGAAGTAATGGTGGTGAATTTATTAGCATTATTTGACAGTTCATTAGTTCTGTTCCTTCTATGGGTTTTGGTTTAATATAAACTTTTTTTTTTTCTAAAGTGAATAACATAACCCCGTATTGGTTCTGAAGATTTCTGGGAGGGCTAGACAATATGGTTGAGGATGGCAAATCTCTGTAAAAAAGAAAAAAAATATAAATAAAACTGCGATTCATTCGGAAAACAGTGTATTTAGCGAATGGTGCGCGGTGTGTGAAAAAAATATTTCAAAAAAAACACGGTAGGTTTTGGGCAAAATCCACCAATCGGAAATGCGATTTTACAGAATAGTTTTTGAGTTCCTTTGAATTTTCTCGAAAAACGGATTCTCTTTAAACCTGAAATGCTAACTGATAAAAACCGTTCAGTTTTATTTGTAATATTTTTCTGTAATAATTGTTCGGTTCTGAGGAATTCGAGACGTTAAGATTCAAATTTGTTTGTTCATTATTGGTGGTTTCTAATCATTATCTACCTCGATTTGTAGGTTGGCACTCCCCCCCTACCTGTATACTTACTTATTTTAAGACAAATGAGCAAATTTGAAAGTAAAGACAAATTTACGCCATTTTGTATATAACCGTATTAGAAAGTCGTGTGAATGTTTCACACCAGAATTTTATAAAATAAATTAGTCACACGATCTGAATCCAAAAACACACTCAGTTTTTTATTAATCAATACTAAATATTATTTATTTATTTATTTATTTGTTTTTAATTTATTTTCCACTTGAAATATTTGGCCTTTGTTGTTAAAAATCTTTGGTCCGGTATTTTATTTATATTCAGCAATAGATAAGTATCTTGAACACATCGCCAGGGGGGGAAGGGGACATTCATAGTTTGATTGCCAAGTCCATTTCTCTGGTGATCTATAAAGTTCTTTTTATGTCACTATAATGTTTTATTATATTAAATGTTTTTATTATCGCCATAATACCAACATATTGTGTTCAGGTTTTATGTTTATGTGTTTAATGAAATTACCATTACCTTTATTAAAAAAATATTCATATGACTTTCTCTAAGGCTGCCAGTAAGAGAAAGTATTACAGCAATCGTGTCAAATTTTCTTTATAGAGTTTTCACCGGAAATACACGTTTTGAGGTTCTCGGAGAACAAAGAAGGGATTCTAGAAAAGGGACTCTGTGTGTGTGTGTGTGTGTGTGTGTGTGTGTGTGTGTATAGCTTAAATCGCAGAAAGTTCAAAATTGACATTCCTTGTTGGTTATCACCAACGGATCCGATAGGAACTTATTTGTGAAAATTACTCAACAGGAAGTACTACTTTACTGAATGGATTTTCTTATTTATTTTTTTTCAGCAATTTTCTTTAAACTCAACATATTGACTACACATAGAAAGACCTATAACTTTTATTTGAAATATTTCTTCGGAAAAATTCATTTATAAGGTGGCTTTTTGGAAGAGAGTTGGGGTGATGTTTTCCTCTAAAGTACTGTTTCAGTTTATTAAATAGATTTTATCATCTAAATTTAAATGGCATTAAATATGTAGCCAATTTTCCAAGTTTGAAGATGCGTTTGTATTGAAATTATTTCAGTTTTCTACGATTTTGTCCATAAAATACACTGATTGGATTTCATTAAATTTTGTTACACTAACCATGAATTACGCGACCTAGCACTTTTATTAGCAACTTTTTTCGGAGAAAGATCATTTAAAGAAATTTGTGGGGTGTGTAGTTTCCTTCTAAAAGTCATTTGATTTAGTTAATATTTTCCAATCGACATAAAATTCTAGAGAAATAAACATTTATTATTAATTATAAGTTTGAAGAATTTGCCGCTTAACTCTGTGTAAACTGCAGTCAGAGAAAGTCGTGTGACTGTTTCACAACAGATTTTTAAACTTTTAGTTTGCTAAATATCACAATATAAGGTGGTAGGAAATTGAATATATTAATATCTGTTTGATGCCGGTTGCTTAATTGTCCTTTTTTATTCACCATTTGTGTTCATATCGGAACGTAATCCTAGAACAGTTTTCTTCATCCTTGAACAGCATTCAAGAAAACCTATGGCTAGGATTTATTCCAAAGTCCTACACCACCCTGAAAGATAAGATTAGTCCAAACCTGGTGTGAGAGATTAATAATAGTGAAACTACTTATATTCGCAATTTATAGGTTTATTATGATCATCAGAGATTTATTTTCTCATTTTCCATAATTATTTGTTAATTATACAATATTAATTAACCCAATTAATGTAAATAATTACTATAATATAATTAATTGCAATGGTCAACAAAATATCTCCATTTTCCACAAATAAATCACAAATTATTAATTAATATTAATTAGGATAATATG
Source organism: Triatoma infestans (assembly GCA_011037195.1). Taxonomy (NCBI): domain Eukaryota; kingdom Metazoa; phylum Arthropoda; class Insecta; order Hemiptera; family Reduviidae; genus Triatoma; species Triatoma infestans. The sequence goes on along the minus strand of JAAEAF010014700.1, from coordinate 39,753 downwards.
ACGTGTTTAATTCGTTCAATTTCACAAACATCTGTTATCAGACATTATGCCAACCATTTGGCCAAATTGATGATAATATAATTTACGAATAATATAATCACTAAATATCTAATTAGTATTTTATATTATTGTTGTTTAATGAATATATTAATTTTCATATAAATAGTTTATACTTAAAAATTAAAAAGTGACAGAACAAAACTTCTAGTTGAACTTGACATGATTTTATCAGATTAGTGAAAAAGGCAATTTTAACAGACGGTTGCCAATTTCAAGTCCCATTTAACATTCTTTCTTTACATTTTGATTGTTTGCTAGCCATTTATTTGCTGTTATTATTACAGAAAGCGGTAAACAGTTGGAAGTATTGAGCTTGCACTCTAGATTTACTATATGTTTGGTTTACTTAGCTCGCAGGCTGATGAAATTAAGTATTACTGAGTGCTTATTTCTCAGTCTTGTAGAATCACGCCTCCCCCCAAAAATTCTGGTATGAACACTTAACACGACTTTCTCTTAGCCCTGATTTAAAACAATTATATATAAAATGATAAATTTATTTATACTTGAAATTTTACTCGTCAGATCTTACATAAATATCGAGGTGGCGGTGGGAGGGAGGACAGAGATCTACAGAGGCAAGAATACAAGTGATCTGATTGTAGCCGAGAAGAGAGCGCCAGTAACATTGAACCAGCTACATATAAATGGCGCCACAAATTACGTAGAAGTACCTAAAATCAATTTATTTTGTTTTCAGAATAATGTTTCAAATAAAATATCAGAATAATGGTTCTATCTATGCAGCAAGCGTTCCAGAATTTAAAGAAAATCGTTGTAACCGTTTTCGAGAAAATTCCAAAAAACTCAAAAATATATTCTGTCAAATCATATTTCCGGTTTTCTTCAAATTTGGAATTTTATCAATGCAGCAGCCTATTGTGTATTAGTATTATGTAGGTAGTGAGACCGTGATAGTTTACAGGAAAGCATAACGCCTACTATTTCCTTAGAACCCCCAAAAAATCAATTTCCCCCGGAAAATGTTTCAAGTAAAAGTGATATGTATTTAGTGTAGATAGTATATGAAATTTAAAAAAAAAAATCTTTGGAGCCGATTTCGAAAAAATTAGGAAAAACGGAAAAAAAAAGAAAACTTCCGGTTAGCCGTTTTGTTTTCAGATTTAGAATTGTAGCAACGCTTTTAATGAAGATGTCTGCGCGGCAGACACCCAAGGAGCGAGGGCGAACGTACGCCAAGAAGTGAAATACAAAAAAATAAAATAAATAAAATTAAAATAAAAATGAGATGCAAAGGAAGAAGCTGCGACTTACCTGGAGAGTGGTGAAGCTGAATGCGCAAGCGGCGAAGCTGCGACGATAGGTGAACGGTCGAGGAAGCTGTGGCGTGTACGTGTATTTGTGTGGGCGTGTGTGTGTGTGGGAAAGAAAGGATCTCAGGTGAAAGGAAGGGAGTGAGAGTGCTCCGTGTAAGCTGATGACGCTGTTGTTGATAACGGCTGGTGGTGTTAGAAGAGCCCAGGCGCGGAAGGTGACTGATTCTCCAGAGGATGGCGAGGAAAGACGCGACTTGTATCTCAAGAAGATAACGAATATTAATTCGTTATCGAAAGGCGCGAATACGGCGAATCAATGTAAGGCGAATTTTACACTCACGACTAACTGCTTAGAAAGAAGCGGAAGTACACGTTGCACAGGCGAGAGCTGGACGAACAGTACACCACAGAAGAAGAAGCGGTAACTGAGGTCAACTAGACGGGCGACAGAGAAGAGAACGGCACAATACACTGTTGACCAGACGATGCACAGAAGAGAAGTGAAGTTAAGTTTTTGAGGAATACAGAAGGTTTGAAGGGTAAGGGAAACGGAAATAACGCGCGCAGTCCGAAGATGAAAGGTGCCGGCAATCCCACCACCAAAAACAGAGAGAGAGGGAAAATGCGGGGAAGCGTGGGAAATATGCGGGCGATGAAATTATTTCAAAGGCAAGCGGATTAACGCGTACGCACGCACGGGCGGAGTAGGCGCGTGAGAGAGGCAGGCGTGGGAAAATTACCAAGTTAAAATATCGAGGCAGAGTTAATCCCTCAAAGGGAGCCGACCGAACAGAAGATAACAGACATATTGATGAAATAATGCCCATAACAGTTGATAACAGACTTTCCACAAATTTGTTAGTTATTTAAATATTTCCAATAATTCTCTGAATGATATAGTTATTTGATTGGATAAAGTTGTGATTATTGAATGAAGTTGGTGGATTTTTGTAGAGGGAGTGCCATAGCGCCATCTGAAAGAGCTATTGTGGCTCCTTGAATATATGTGTATGTGCAATGAACTAAAGAGTTTGTCTGTTAGTACGTTAAAACCAAGTATTTTGTTTACATCTTCTTCCTTTGCAGGACCGTATGTGTACTGAATAAATATTGTTGGAGTGTTATTTGGCTGGGATACCTCACAGGTTCGCCAAGAGATCCCTTAAGAAGTGGCAAGGTCCACTTCCTTTTACAGAAAGTGGAAACCTACAGTCGGTGAAAAAAAAAGAAATCATTCAGTAAAAAATGCATTTCCGTTTAACGGATTTTGATCGAAATTTTCGCTTTAGATACAACGATGGTTCTTAAAAAGAACATCAAGTTTGATCTTATTATTGCGATTTTTAGTTGTTTTTTTTTGAGATACTTAATTTATAGAAAGCTGGGAAGCACTATCAGTATCGCATTAATTTGAAAGTATTACGTGGTTACAAAATCTATGCAATAATTAATTGCTTTAAAGAAAACACTAATTTAATAAATTAAATTTGACCATGTTGATGAGAATTGTAAAGCTCTACTGCTTCTATTATAACTCTAATTAACCTTTACTCTCTAGTCCCTTATCACCTATTTAAACACAAATTTTGGCTTAAACAATTTTGAGTAAGGTGAATGAAGTTCTAATTCCGTTGAGCACTTAACCTAATTAGCTAAAATTCAGCCTTATAGCAAGCATTTGAGTATGGTAACAATAGCGAGCGTATTTAAATTTTCATTAATGACCTCTTGTTCCTCTGTCTCACCCTCTCGTTCTTCAGAACTCCTCTCCTCTAATTGTTCTTCAGTATCTCCAGCCATTTCTAAGTAGTTTAGATATTATGCGTCACTATTTTAGCATAGTCTATTGTGTTAGCCGGTTAATTGTTTTCTTAAGGCATTAAAGCCAGAGTCTGAGTAACTAATCCATCTGCGAAATATACGAGCAGAAAAAGGAAGTAGCTATTCTTTGCGTATAGTTTACTAAAATAATTCTCTAAGAAATCGGAATGTTTGCTACTTCGAAACTAATACTTCTTTCTACTTTACTCTTAAGGTCTCCTCGTTCTTCTAATTGACAAATACGTAAGAATTTCTACCAAATTTTAGTTACCTTCCAACCATCTCTAAACAAGATTATTGGATTGTGAGGAAATTAGGTTCAGGACCGTTGGTTGAAAAAGGATGTCTGTGAATGAGCATAGCCTACTTCCCTTTAAGGTTATGGTCCGATTTGTTCGGGTTGCGGTGAATCTTAGATGGGGTAGACTCGGTTTTGTTGTTTTTCTTTGGGGTTAGCAATAAGGGCCCTGTGGGATTCGGATTGGCTCCTCCGCATAGACGAATAATAATAATAGCAATAGGATACGTTAAAGGCATTAATAGAATTGCAATTACGAAGAAAATCAGCCAACCGAAAGTCGACTGCCAGAATAGGCTGCTGAGTTTTCGAAACTGCTCCAGCGATTTTCTTCAAACTAGAATTTAACATGTTAGATATAAATCCTTTAACATTTGTTTCTAATATATTTCCGGTAAAATTGATTTTAGATAGATTTGGGGAGAGGGGCTAAGACGTTAGTCAACTCTTAAACTGATAGCGGCAATGTAGCAACAACATTCAGCTACCTTATCCTAAAACTAACATGTGCAATATTTTGGACGGCTCTCCACCACAGTAAGTTAATATTAATTACAATTGTGATGAATCTGTGTCTGTAACGAGAGAACACTGTCCAGAGGCCGGCAGTGCACTGAGAAGGCTCCGGGCGCCAATGACTATGGGTGTTGCAGATGTACGCGCCCTAAATTAAAAAAGAAAAAATTCAGTAAGAGAAAGTCATGTGTGTGTTTCACATCAGATTTTATTATTTTTCCATGTTATTTTCCAATTTACTACAAGTAAATTACAGTTGTGTCAACGTCTGTGTTGTTGCAGAGCTGCTAATCTCGCGCTTCGCCCTCTTTCCGAGACAACAATGACTCATCAGTAGTCTGCACAATCAACTATTTTTTGTCCCTCACCCAGTGTTGCCTCGCTCAGCAATAAAATAAATTTATAATAAAAAAAAAACTCGTATCTCTCTTCTGTTTTCCCGCCCCTAAAAAAAGACGTCGCACAGATTTTTGTTAAATTGCCCAATAATTGATAAAAAAAAAAAGAGGGAAAAAAACTAGTAAAATGTAATCAAAAGTCGATTCTATCGACCAATCATCATTCGCATTTTTATAGAGAAAAAAAGAGCTAGAGGAAAATGATTTTGAATACGCTCACTGATTGGTTATGTATTCTAATACTTTTTATTGTCCTCTATCTGATTGTAATAAAAATGTAATTTGATTGGTTGATGAAAATTGGTTCACTATGCACGGCCTTTGCGAGCGCTTCTCCATTCTGTATTTACTTTTTTATTCTTTCTATTTAATTAAAGGTTTTTTATTTTCGCTGAATTAACTTAATGTTCAATAATATTTTAGCTAATTTAAAACCTTAATTCTGTATTCGAAGTATCTTTCTTAATTCTTGTTTTCTCATTTTGCTGTAAGTGGAAGTATGGCAATCACGTCAAATTTTCTAAATTAAGTTTTCACCGAAAATAATATATTTTGAACACCCCAAGTACGAAAATGGTTTTTAGAACCTGTGTAAATTCCTTAACCGAAGAACGGATTTTCAGTAAAGAAAACGGCTCCAACGATTTTCTTTAAACTAAGTATATAAACTATACATACAAAGAGCTACAACCTTTATTTGAAACGTTTGTGAAAATACATTTAACGGAGCTTTTGTGGGAGGGGGCGATGTTTTTTTGTAAAGTGATATTTCAATTTATTATATAAATAATATTAAATATGAAAAACCCTTGGGTTTCCGGCTTGGGACCGCGTCAGTAGTTTGCTATTATAAACCGACATTTTGGCCATGTTGCAATGAGCCTCTTCAGGGCCGTTACATCCTGAAAGCTTAACTAAAGGACCAGAATTAAATATGTGGCCAAAATTCTGAGTTTATAGAAAATCGGTTGACCGGAAGTGCGTTTTTACGTTTTTACTGAACAGTTATTTCAGTTTTTGATAATGTTGTCCATTGTAACAGCAACCAAAGAGAGTAGAGAGAAGACAACCAAAGAGAGTAGAGAAACGAACCCAACCACTCTCTCTGCCTGGAGTGGGAGAAACCAGATAAATAAAGCAACGGACAGTCCAGAAAGGGACAGTTCACTAGAGTTCTATCTTGCCAGTCAGTACGTGTCATTCCACTCTACCTTAACCATTCTGTATTGTAAAATCCAGGCAGACTGTGTCTCTTTATTAATATACTAGTTAACCAGTGTTAACAAAGTCTTCTCATTTCATCAATCGAGACCTAAATTCTCTCCATCTTACTCTCCCATTGTATCCATAGAAACTTCGACGGATTTTCACTAAATTTGTTAAACTAACTGTGAATACAGAAATGTATCACTTTTGTTGGGATACGTTTTTCCTCATTTAAAGAACTTTGGAGGTGGGGGACTGTGGGTTTTCTCAAAAAGGTTCTTTTACAGTAAGAGAAGTCGAGCAAATGTTCACACCAGACTTTTTTAGGCGTGATAGCTGAGACTCTACTGGATAGCCAGATGTCGTAGGAACAAATAAAACTACAGACTTTCATATATATAATTAGTAGAAGGAAAATCGTTGGAGCCATTTTTATAAAAAAATCGAGTAAAGTTGGAAAGATTAAACATCGATGCCTTTGATACACAGCGTGGTAGTACTGACTTGACCACAGCAGAATCACTTTACACAGCGTGATAGTACTGACTTGACCACAGCAGAATCACTTTACACAGCGTGATAGTACTGACTTGACCACAGCAGAATCACTTTACACAGCGTGGTAGTACTGACTTGACCACAGCAGCATCAGTTTACACAGCGTGATAGTACTGGCTTGACCACAGCAGAATCACTTTACACAGCGTGATAGTACTGGCTTGACCACAGCAGAATCACTTTACACAGCGTGGTAGTACTGGCTTGACCACAGCAGAATCACTTTACACAGCGTGGTAGTACTGACTTGACCACAGCAGAATCACTTTACACAGCGTGGTAGTACTGACTTGACCACAGCAGAATCACTTTACACAGCGTGGTAGTACTGACTTGACCACAGCAGAATCACTTTACACAGCGTGATAGTACTGGCTTGACCACAGCAGAATCACTTTACACAGCGTGATAGTACTGACTTGACCACAGCAGAATCACTTTACACAGCGTGATAGTACTGACTTGGCCACAGCAGAATCACTTTACACAGCGTGGTAGTACTGGCTTGACCACAGCAGAATCACTTTACACAGCGTGGTAGTACTGACTTGACCACAGCAGAATCACTTTACACAGCGTGGTAGTACTGACTTGACCACAGCAGCATCAGTTTACACAGCGTGATAGTACTGGCTTGACCACAGCAGAATCACTTTACACAGCGTGATAGTACTGGCTTGACCACAGCAGAATCACTTTACACAGCGTGGTAGTACTGGCTTGACCACAGCAGAATCACTTTACACAGCGTGGTAGTACTGACTTGACCACAGCAGAATCACTTTACACAGCGTGGTAGTACTGACTTGACCACAGCAGCATCAGTTTACACAGCGTGATAGTACTGGCTTGACCACAGCAGAATCACTTTACACAGCGTGATAGTACTGGCTTGACCACAGCAGAACACACTGACTGACTTGACCACAGCAGAATCACTTTACACAGCGTGATAGTACTGACTTGACCACAGCAGCATCATTTTACACACTGTGTTGAGTAGTATTTTGTTACGAACTAACTGGGTATTATGGAAGGGTTATTTTTAAAAGGCATTGTATTTTTGGTTATTTAAAAAAGTGGAAACATCAATTAGTGGAAATATGAAGTTTAAATTACGTTATGGAGTAAATTTACAGCATAGTTGTATAACCTAATTTGGTAGTTGGACGTTAAGCCCGCCTGAAAAAATAGGCATTACTTTACTTTTACTTTTTACAGCATAGTTGTTATTAGATAATTAATTAATTACACTATCTTGTTATGGAATAAAGAATAAAATAAGCCATAATAAGATAACAATTAACAATTAAGGTAACAATTAAATATGGTGAAACAATCAAAATAAGTAAACATGGCATCTAATATGCGCATATACACATACACAAACATGCTTGGTTTTTCTGTTGTGTTTACGATTGGGTTTGCTGTGCTAGTTATAATGTGGGATGATGGGTGTTAAATTGGGTTTCAATGTGAATTTTGTTTGTTGTGGTGGTTGGTTCCGCAGAGCTCGAAAGCATCAGAGACATTTTCCGTGGTAGCCTGCTTCATTTTGTGGTCATCGACCGGTTTCGGGCGCTCGCCCATCTTCAGGATGCGTTTGTAAGACAGTGTGATAACACAGACTTGCACAGAGCAAATTCAGTTTATACACTGAATAACCACAAAATGAAGCAGGCTACCACGGAAAATGTCTCTGATGAATTTTGTTTTTCTATTGTCATATATTTGGAATTGTTCAAGATGCCAATCGTCATCCTTTTGTGACCCGAGTATATTAACGTTAGCGTTTTGTGGAGATAGCGTCAGGTTAATGTTTTGTTTGCGTTTAGTTGGTTAGCGTAGTTATCTATAATCAATTTTTGAATAATTGTGTGCTCCAGTGTGTTCTGAAAACCTTTCGTTGATTTTTCTGCTTGGCCACAAAAGACTTCCGATAAAACTATAGGTGTTGGGGAGACAAGGACCACTCTACAAACTCCTAAGCAGGTATGGAAGTGAAGAGCCCGTCCATAACATAGAACATGTTAATGTGTAAGTTATTAATAAATAGAACATACTTCAAGATATATTATTATTATTATGAAAGTGGTAGAACCATACAGTGTACTAAAGTAGTACATTAGATAATTTAACGTTACTCTTACACAAGAACTGCCATAAAACCAATTTTCCCAGAAAAATGTTTCAAATCAAAGTGGTAGGGGAGGGGATATATGTATGTAGATAATTTAAAGAAAATCGTTGGGGTCGTTTTCTTGAAAATCATGAAAAAACAAAACATTAAAGTCGCACTTCCGGTTGACGGATCCATACAGATCATTCGGTAAAAACATTTTTTTCGTACTCAGGGGACCTCCAAAATCTTGTATTTCCAGTGAAAACTCAATTTCGAAAATTTAACAAGATTGCAATCTCATAGCAACTAAGAGAATGTAAAACAGAAGAAGAGCAGTCTGAAACCAATAACGTTTCTAGTTAATAATAAATAATCCCCGGGCTGATTTAGAAGGGCGTATAAAACGGGCTGAATGAAGAACATCCCTAAATAGTATTGGCTCAATAATAATGCACTAATCTGTTTATCACCATGTCTGTCTGTCCGTCTATCTGTCCCCTTGTTCGTTTTCCTTAAAACCACCAGACAGAGACACACATTCCTTTACTTCCATACCAATAATGATTGCTTACAATATTCTGTATTTTCCCCGACATGATCATCGTCCCCTCACATATTCCCCTTGGGTCTACTTCACTTCTAAGTCCCCTGTACAACTTACCAGGAATTGAAGAGGACCAACTTTACTTTAGCACCACCATGTGATTCACCAGTGCATTTACTGTGCACTAGGCCACCTATTATTGTAGTCTTGAAGGGTGTGTGTGTGTTTGGTGCGTCTGCATGTGCATGTGAATGTGTATGTCGTGTGTGAATATGTACTTCAACTTCCTTTAAGTCCTCCCAATGTCCAGCTCTGTCTTCCATTAACTTCAACAATATAACTGGAGCACTTGTTAAGCACTAAGTCCAAGCTTACTTCCTACCCTCTTATCTTTCTCTTTTTCTAGCTCGCTCTTTTTTTTTTTTTACGTGCTTCGTTGAACATCATGATGGTTTTGACCTCAATATTTTATGCTTGATTGCAGATTTTTAATAAGTCTCTGTTGTATAGGTGTAATATTATATTCAAAATGAACGAATTATATAAAATTAAATCGAAGATAGCACAATTTAACCAAAAACTGCACACGAATTTCAAGAATCCGATTTTCAGTTTATAATTGTCAAGAGAGACAACGAAACTATCTGTGTTCAGAAATTTTCTTTGATTTTACCAGTTTTGTAAAAAAAAAAAATAATACTAATAACGCGATCCATACGGCAAACTCGATAAGTTAGCCTCTCCATAGAGGTAATCGTAAATGAGTACAATGATCAGAATTTGATCATTTGTCTAATAACTTGTATACCATTGCATATGTAATGTAATGATGGGTATTTGTAGTAGCACAAGCGGTGTTGTAAAATAAAGGGCTTGTAAGTATGCAAGTTTAAAAGAGAATGAAGTATTAGTAATAATCAAGAAATCTCCACTGTTAACAATTAATATATTCTGTTAAAATAATAATGGCGAACCTATGGCACGTTTGTCGGAGGCGGCATGTAAAAAAAAAAGAATTTAGAAACAAGAATTACTATCATATGAACGATTTATAAAGGATTCAATTTTTAGTTAGTTTCATAAATGAAATTACACATACACAAACAATCATACTACTTATATTCTGTTAGCTTAATTAATGATTGTCTTCACACTCACACACTCTCTTTCACACACACACACACACACACACACACACACACACACACACACACACACACACAGTACGATATGCGGATTAAAGCCTCAGAATGATTTTGAATTTACTACTTCTGTCAGTTTTATGGTCATTTCGCTTTGAAATATTTATATTTCAAAATTCTATTCATTTTATTTTGATAATCATAGAATTTGTAATGTTTTGGTTTAGAAATTTATTTACAGCATACAGTACACTTATTTCACATTTATTTTATGTGGTCAGTTCAGTTTTTTACATTCTCTGACTCCTAGTAAAGTGGATTGCGATCGCACCAGATTTTTGAAATTGAGTTTCCACCAGATATACATGTCTTGGGGTCCACAGAATACGAACAAAATGTTTTTAGCAATGGTCTGTGCGTACGTGTTTGTGTGTGTGTTTTTGTTTGTTTGTTAACAGAATATCTCAACGAAAAGTCAGCGGGAAGCTCAAACTTGGTAATCCAATTAAGTGACTTTACTGAATGAATTTTTTTATTTTTCGTGATTTTCTCAAAAATGGCTCGAACGATTCTCTTTAACCTTCGTATATTATCTACACACACACACACACACACATATATATATATATATATATATATATATATCACTTTTATATTAACATTGTCCCGGGAAAATTGATTTTTTTATATTTGGGGGTTTGAGTAGCGTTTATGCTTTCTTCTAAAGTACTACTTCAGTTTTAATTTATGATTTTATTACCTTGATAATTAAGTCACATTACAGTATTGATAAAATACCAAATTTTAAGAAAATCGGTTAATCGGAAATAGGTTTTTGGATTTTTCTTGAAAATTTTCGAGATTTTCTTTAAACTTGGAATGCTTGCTGCATAGCTGTTAGAAACGTATCACTTATGTTTGAAACATTTTCCTGAAAACAATGATTATAGAGATGTATTGGAGGGGGGGTCAGCTAGTTTAAATTTAAATTTGCACAAACTTTGTTGGTTTCAACACAGAGTGCTTCATATAAGGCCGGTATACAAGTAAAATCCCAACCACCATTTTCATGGCCAGTCATTGTAACGTTGCAATTTTAAAGAAAAGTTCGTGATTTAATTGTATTAATTAAGTTAGAAGAAAGTTGTGTGAGTGTTTCATTTTGTAAACATTTATTTCACGCCTACAACCCTCTTGCAGCCAATCGATTAATTCCACAGATTCAATGCAATGACTTAGTATCTGGATTATTATTTCTTATGAAAACTCGGTGGATTTAATTTGGAACATTTAATTTCAGTTGAAATTTAGTTTTTAACTTGTTTCAAAAAATATCTTGGGCCTATTTCGGACAATCACAAGCCAATCTAGGGCTTTGTTGGGACAACTTGAAACAGAATAGGAGCGCTGGGATAACCACTAGGGTAACGCCGAGAACCTCTGAAGATATTGCCAATCTAGGTCATCCTACAGGCCCTACACTTATGATTCAGTAACCTCGTAGGTCCATAATTAGGTCCACCTTGTACTGGAAGCGTTTGCATCCCCACTAAAGGTCAACTTCCTTCAAATTAGTTTTCTACTCATTTTATATCATCCTGTTAATCCTGCATTGTGTACCAATTATCCTCAATTATAGCCCAGCAGTTAAATACTACTTAGAATTGGTAATATATTAACAGAACTACTATTAGCCCCACTTTCTTGATAAGTGTTGCTAATACTAAATAGGTAGTACAACACACAATACAAGGAAGTTAAATGTTGGTAAATTTACTGTGTAACTTGTCCTCAAATAATAAATAATTTGCTACGTGTGTGCACTAAACTCTAATGAAAAATGGGCATTGTGTTGAGTTGAGTATGTTAAAGGAGAAAGAGTGAGAGAGAGGTGGTGTGAGTGAGGTATATTAAATTGCACTCCACTGCCAACTTGATTATCATCTATCTCTCTCGTGTGTGTGTGTGTGTGTGTGTGTGTGTGTGTGTGTGAGAGAGAGAGAGAGAGAGAGAGAGAGAGAGAGTCTGTCAGCGCACTCTGCCAGTTATCATCATTGTCATCATACGTGTTAAACTAACCAGCGTTGTTGTTAATTTTATCCAATTGCACGGTACGGTTGTATAATTGATGTTTTTAGTGGTTGATATGGTTTGGGTTTTTTTGAGGGGAGAAATGAATTGTGTGCGCGTGTGAGTCTGTAATGGAAGATCCTTGTATTTCAATTGGTTTCTGTGGGCGAGAAGCTGGTTAATAAACCCTAATCATACCCGGAAATATATTTAAACTCCATTCTTTTCTTAGTAATTGATTAATATCTAGTTATTATATAGCTGCTTCCTAATTGATAACTTAATAATATCAGCTGACCGAAGTGATTAGCTGATTAGAGGAAAGTAAACAACCGTGCATTAGATAGAACCATTTGAAGATCATACAGTTTACAGAAGTTTAAAGAAATTATTTTCGTGAGAAAATCGTGAAAAACTGAAAAAAAAAGTTCAGAAAATTCTCATATATTTCGCCCTTTCTCAAACATGTAACGAGCATGAGTGAGTGAATGGGGATGAGCATTTGTTAAAAACATATCTCTGCTACGACAGGGTACCTGAATATTTGTATATAAAAATATTTGTTTGTATAATGTAATGAGAAAAAAATACAGTAAGAGAAACTAGTATTGCATTCGTGTTAGTTTTTCATGAGTTAAAACTGTGAAGAAAATCATTGTAACAGTTTTAGATCAAATTAAAAAAAAAAAAACAAAAAAAAAACTCAAAAACCTATTCTGTATAATCGCATTTCTGGTTAATTGATTTCCTTCAAATTCGGAATTCTATCGATGTTTCTAATGTATTACTATTATGTAGGTGGTAAACCATATATTATACTGAAATGGTATTTTAAGGAAATATAATGTAAAACCGTCTCTCAAAACATCTACAAAATCAATTTTCACGGGAAAACGTTTCAGATAAAAGTGATTGGCATTCATGTGTTATACGAAGTTGAAAAAAATTCGTTGGAGCCGTTTTTGAGAAAAATCACAAAAAACAAAACTGAGAAATCTGAGAAAAATCGTTTTTGAGAAAAATCACTGGAAAAAATAAAACATTCAGTAAATTCTTACTTTCCGGTTTATGCATTTTGCCCGAAATTTTCGTGCCTGACACGGTGGGGTTTTACCTAAACGGGACACCATGTCTGATATACAGACTATTCGTTAAGAATATTTTCCTGTATCCAGGGGTCCTTCCAAAGATGCATTTCTGGTGGAAACCAATGTCGAAAATCTGCCACGTGCAGAACTTTCTCTCACTAGGAGTACAAGAAAAAAAAAATACGCAGGAATTTCAAACGTCAGATTCAATTAAACCAGAGATCCGACAGGAACTTTCGGTCAAAAGTAAGTCTATTACTTATATTTAATACGGTTTTCTAGGAAAATATGATTTTTAATGCCATTTTGGTGTTGGGACGCTTATGGTTCTGCAATCTATATAATTTTAATAAGTATTAAGTGAGTTGTCAAAATCTATTATCCTAAATAAATATTTCAGTTAAAAATGAAAGAGACTGAAAAAGAGTCAACGAGAAAATCGCGAAAGACTGAAAAAATAAAACTGTCTTGCTCCTTCCTACATTTAAATAGTAATTATTCACAAATTCACTTCATACTAGAAATTTTTTGTTTAAGTAGAAATATTTGGTTGTGTGTTAGAGGAAGCATTTGAAAACTGCTCCGGGGTCATTACGGCGTAAATATCAACGGAGAACGACCAAATGTAATGAAAATTGCTGATAATGTTATTTCTGGGAAATCTCAGGATGAAATTGTAAACATGATGAGTGATTTGATGAGGGAGGCTGGTAAAGTAGGACTAAAAATAAATCGTCAGAGAACTAAGATAATGAAGATAAATAAAGATGAGGAAGTGAAAATTGAAGTAATAGGAGAAAAAAGGGAAAGGAATAGCTAAGTGGTTAAGCGTACTGGACTCCCACGCGGAGGTCTCGGGTTCGAGTCCAGGTATGCTACCCTTAGATTTTTCTTCCTAGGAGCTCACTGTCCGGTGAGGGGCAGTGTTGTTTGTAAAGAGAGAACACTGTCCGGAAGCCGGCAGTACAGAGACGGTAAAAAGAATGGAGAGAAGTACGTTAAAGATAAGCACAAAAGATAAAAAAGTAATGCGCCAAGGGAAAGAACAAGAATGGAAGATATAGGGGAAGGGTAATAGCATAGAAGAAATGGAAATGGGCCGGTCACTTAGTATGAAGTGCAGATCAGAGGTGGACTAAAAAAGTGTTAGACTGGAGACCAATGGGAATGAGTAACAAAAGATGTCGACCAAGAACCAAGTGGGACCAAGAAATGAAAAAGGTATGTGGAGGTGAGACTTGGAGAAGAGTGACTTTAGATAAGAATGAGTGGAAGAGGTTGTCTGATGTTTATGTTGTAACCTGGCTGCCAAAAGAATAGGATAATTTTTTTTTTTAATTTAAGGCGCTTCAACATCTATGGTCATTGGCGCCCGAAGCCTTCTCAGTGCACTGCCGGCCTCCGGAACGTGTTCTCTCGCTACAGACAACACTATCGCATCACCGAACAAAGTTAGCTGTGTAGAGCCTCTTTGGAAGAAAAATTCTAAGGGCAGCACAGCTGGACTCGAACCCGGGTCATCCGCGTGTGAGTCCAGTACGCTAACCACTTAGCTATTCCCTTCCCTAGAATACTATTAATTGGAAATTATATTTTTTGTTTTTGTTTTACATTTAATTTAATTTGATTTATTTTTCCTTAAAAGATTAATTTTATTTCATGAAAAAGTATTAATATTTTGTTTTTTAATTGAACACAACTCAATCGCCCCGTGGGTGGCCACAGCCTAAGGCTGAGTTGAATATTAGTTATATGTGTGTAATCCTTTGGAATTTATATTATATATTATGTATAGTATTTATAATATGTATATAGTATGTATTAACTGATATTTAATAAAATGGCTTATTTATTTATTTAAGATGAAATAACTTAAACTAAAGAACCACATTTTAGGGAAGCGTGTGTCACTTCCTGTTTGCTCAGAATTCCCCAAAAATCTACTTATTCGGAAAAAATCTCATGATTTGAGGATATTTATCAATTTGAAGAGCAGTGGGTGTAACAGTTAACGAACATAATCCGTTCAAAGACGATGTTTCCTACCCGAATTGTTCCTTAACCAATCACAAGCTAACAGGGGGGGGGGGAATTAATTGTTTTCATGTGCCTCCTGGATATCCAGTTAAACGAACAACATCAATCGCCAGCTCAGCTTAGTTCTTTTATCGCCGCGCGACGCTGAATGGCTGAATGGCCGAAGTCATGGCGTAAGAAAAAAAATCACAAGCGGTTTTATCTATCAGTTGGTTGTCCGAACATAAAAAAATATCTTTCTCGAAAGTGTTGGTTGTTCGATTTGTTCACAGTGTGAACTGTTCGGTAACCGTTCCACCCATTGTATTGAATTGCAGTAAGTGGAAATCGTGTGAGTGTTTCACACCAGGGTACACGTGTATTTTAACGGATATAAAATCATTCTCCCACTGGATTACTGACATTGTTTGGGACGTCAGAATTTGTTTAGAGGAATATCATTGTTAGTTAATTATAATAGCATTATAGATTGACCCAGCACCAGATTGTCCCCATCTATAAACTAACTAACAAGCAATGTAGTCCGCTAACTACAAACAATAAAGTAATTTGTTCTCATTTTATTGTTTATATTCTATAATCTTATAGTGATAGAGTCTGCCTGGAAGGGGGGAGGGGTGCTATAGATCTGTTGTTTGGAAGCATGCACTACACAATAGAACAAGCAAGGTGCATGAACATTATAGCCCAAGACACTGACTACTTTCTTTTGTCTGTCTGTATGTTTGTGCGTTTTTTTTTTTTTTTTTTTTTTTTTTTTTTTAATATTTCTTTATTATTTGTTATTGTCATAATATACTGCCAACTGTGAGGTTATTTAGTAGAACAATAGTAGCTATGTTACCCCGCAATGGGGAGTAGGACTATTCCCCATTGGTTGTGATCCATTCTACAACCTCTCTGTCGTGAGATATACTCGTAATAGTGGTATATTGACAATTTAAAAATAATAAACAATGATACACATTCATTCTTCAAAATTTTATCAAATTGGACAAAATTTCTAGTGTAAGAATTAACGATATAACCATAAGTAATATTTCTGATTGCTATATCAAAGGAGTCTGGCGTGAAACACCCACACCACTTTCTTTTAATGTTGTTAATATATTGTATATAAAACGCAAATTTTCTTAAAATTTCAAATTTTTTACTCATTTATGAGACAACACGCACACAAACGCTCGCTCACGCCCCCATCGCGCGCACACACGCAAGCACGCACGACCTCAAAGTTTTATTGTGTCCGCTGCGGTCTTCGAGCAGTGTTCTGTAAGTTGCATGCCCGTTACCATTACTGGCCAGTGAGCTGAAGAGTAAAGTATATAGTACCTATATACTTGCCTATCGGGAAATTAGAATTTTGTTATTATCTTTATTACGTATATATACACACCAGCCATTTCGTATTAAACAAATTTCGTATAATTTCATATTTATAATTTCCTCCACATAGAATAACACCATTTTATTTAATTAAATAATTGTGATTAATAATGTTATACAAAATATTAAATAATTTATCACAAAGGATACATATAGCGACATCTGGTTGAGAATAGAAGTACTAAGACTTTCACCCGGATTAACAATATCTTTTCACATTCGTTAAAAATAAAATTATTCCATTAGGATCTTTTTCATTAAAGATTTTGTAATTTTTACTTATATTTTAATTAATTACTTCTACTTTACTTTACCTCTATTGCAATCGTGCCAGATTTTCGATATCGAGTTTTCACCGGAAATATACGTTTTGAAGTCCCCTGAGACCAAAAAAGTGTTTTTTAGAAAATGGTCTGTGTGTGTGTGTGGTGAGTGTTATGGGAAAGCTCAAAAACGAAAAATCGTGGTAAGTTCAAACTTGATATTCCGTTTAGGTATCACCATCCACCCGAAGTAAGTCATCGGTCAAAATTCCTCGACCGGAAGTACCACTTTACTGAATAGTTCTTTCACTTTTTTGCGATTTTCTAAAAATGGCTCCGTCGATTTTCTTCAAACTTGTGCTATATCAACTACATATACAAAAATTTCCAACTTTTTATTTAACATATTTCTCTAGAAAAATTCATTTAAGGGCACTTTTGAGTGGGGGTTAGGTTTTCCTCTAAAGTGCCATTTCAGTTTACTATACAATTCTGTCTACTAAATAATAATAATTAGAATTAAATGTGTTGTTGAAATTACAAGTTGGAAAAAAAATCGGATGACGAAGTGCGTTTTTTGTGAAATGTATTTTTCCGTTTTCTCGTATTTTCTCGAAAACGGCTCCAACGATTTTCTTTCAACTAGGAATGTGAACTACATATATAAAGCGCTACAACTTTTATTTGAAACATTTCTCCTGGTAAAGTCATTTAAGGAGAAGTAGGTGTCATTTATAGTTAGTATAGTATGGTATAGTTAGTATGGTATAGTATGGTTAGTATAGTTTTCTGTACAAACAGATGTACTAAAACTATTTCGCAAAACATTTCCAACTTATTTACAATATAGTTATGAATAAAGACTGCTCACTATTTGTAATATTCTAATTATGGTTTGGGTTTTTGTTACAGGTAAGTTTTAAAGAAAATATTTCCCTATGGATACGTTAAGAGTGTTTTCAAGGTACATAATCATGTTTTACTCTTTATTTATTTTAATATAGTTTTAATGTTTTCCTAATTATTACGGTTATATTTGTGGATTATAACATCACTAGAGAAACTAAAAGTTGGATTAAAGAAAAATAATGTAGCTTGCCATGAAGACGTTTTCAAGCTCTCTGTTTATACATCACAGTCTTTAGGTTTATGGCTGACAGCAATATATTTTTTTTTTGCGCACCAACAGCCAAGGTCATTAGTGCCACTTAACACAATTATTATAATTCTTATTAACAAGTTTTTATTAAGTATTTAGTGTTATTCAATCTTTATACATTTGATGAAACTTATACTTTACTGAGATCACAACTCTGAGGGAAATTTGACCTCCCAACTTTCCCTCAGAAACC
Organism: Triatoma infestans; assembly: GCA_011037195.1. Classification (NCBI taxonomy): domain Eukaryota; kingdom Metazoa; phylum Arthropoda; class Insecta; order Hemiptera; family Reduviidae; genus Triatoma; species Triatoma infestans. The sequence goes on along the minus strand of JAAEAF010014700.1, from coordinate 21,615 downwards.
CTCAAATGAATTTTCTTAGAAAAAATAAGTTTCCCGCAAAAAGTGATAGGCCTTTTATATGAGTGAGTATATATTTATATAAAGTTTTTAAACCAACCTATGGAAAAAATCGCGGAGAAGTTGGAAAACTGGTACAGGAAAGTGCGCACTTCAGGATCTAAACCAATTTCCTACTAGTTTTGAAATAAAATTTTCGTGTCCAGAACAAAACTATAAAATCCATTTAATAAAATGATTATTTCTAGTTCGGAGAGTTTTCTGTCCGATCGGTTGCGTCTGCAGTACCACATTGTTCTGGAAAATAGCGGAAAAAATGTTTTCAAAAATGATTTCAAAATTTGAATGTTTCACACGATCGCAGTATTTCTTCTTAGAGCTAGTAAAACAAGAATACCAAAAAAATGAACAAATTTGCATTTTACTTCCAGATAGTATTTATATTAATAAATAAGGGGTGGCGACTTTCTATCTAATACATTAGGCTTTAGAGCTGGTATAAAGGCGATTCCAGTTTTTCTTAATTAGATGAAAAATTAAATAAAATAGGGGGAAATTGAACATTTACCAGGTTAGTTGGTAGACATGACAGTGTACACAAAGTAGCCCTTTCTTTACTTTGTAACCTTCCTGTACTTGTACAACCATTATTATAAATAATAGTATTACGTGTTTAGAATTCATCTACAAGCATTCTGTACTATTCTTTACATAGTTTTTCCTTTTATTCCTTTAAGTAAACTACGTATTTATTTTCGTTTTCTTTATAAATCGCCACTTTAGTAGTATTAAGTATTAAGCATCCACTCCAGGAAGTTAGTGAAATACGTTTGTTTAGTAAATACAGGAAATAAAAAATTAAAAAAGAAAAAAAAAGGGAGCGTTTGTTACACTTTATTATCTCAACCTCTGGTAGGCTCTGTAAGGTAAATACCGGAAAGATAATAATACAAATTGTGTTGGTGTGGGATACCTCGGGTGGGCTCTGATTAATAGAAACCAGCAAAAATATAAATTGAAGAGTGGACTGTATATAATATCATGGGTGAGCAAAATGGAAAATTAAAATATTAATTATAGATCAACATGTATATATAAATTAAATTCAAATGTGAGTAGCAAATATTATTTATCACTTTCAACAGCCAAAGGAATGGCGCTTACTTTAAAACGCAGATCCTGGAAGACCCATGTATCCTTAGCCCATATCGGGGACAAGGGGAGAGGAGAAATAGGAATAAGGAAGTAAATCTTATGTGCCTGTAACTCTTGAATCTGATCCATACATTGCTGGGTGATGATTGTAGATAGAAGCTGCACGGCAGGAAACCAACCGCAAGTAACAACCATGTGATTTCACAATGACCTATGCAGGCCGAGAGAACCAAGCCGCTAAGTCGACAAAAAGACCCGTTTATTAACCTACCCAGGAAAACCAGAAGTAACAAACAAACTTGGGTTTTTACCATTAAGGGCAAGCGAACTGGTATGAATTGTATAGGTATTACCCTGCGACCTATTCAAAGGAGTGTTGCATAACACTTTAATCTAGCAACCTTAAAATTGCGACTGACGGAGAGAAGAGAAAATGCATAGGTCACCCCTCTCTACACCTAGGACACAGTCGAATAAATTAGTAAATTATTATCAAGGTAGTACAGTACCCCTCCTCCAAAATAAAATTATTGTACGCCGTTGGCGGCAAATTTGAATTTATATTAAATACCGAACAACATTAATGAAAATAGGTTAGACAATCCCTAAACTGATATCAGCTGATTTAAACATCTGCTGTTTATAATTTAAATTAAAGTAACGCAGGTATGCCATGCTATGCATAAATAATATTCTAAATTATAATTCATCAGAAAAATTCTGTATAGAACAGCTACATTATATATTCCTGTTACTGTTTTCTTATTTCCTTGGCCAATTTGAGTAAAATTTGAAGTTTGTATAATTGTTTTTATAAAAGTCTCTTACTTAGAGGAAGATACATCGTCACAGCTTTACCAGAGTTGCTGGCCGGGGCATGATTAGGTCGCAAAACTACCTCTTACAACATTATGAGAAAGAAAATGAAATTTTTTTTTTTCTTGTTTATCTTTTTCTCGAAAAATAAAGATTTAATCAGAATTCTTTTGAAACTGGTTATTGTTAAAATATTGCTTGATCATAAAGTGAACTGTTACTAACTGTGGAGAATACAACATTAGAAAACAAACCTGAAAGGCGGGTTTGAAAACAGGAAGAATGACACTTGATTTTTAGGTGGATGTTATAAATAGTTCATATGAACATTCAAGGAAATCAGCTGTTCAATTAGTAAACTGTGATAATATTACTTTAGCCAATTAAAAGAGGAAGAGAAAGACGGTAAAGTGTTTTTTTTTCTTTTTCATTTATTTAGAAATTGGTCTATCATTCTCTCTCTGTGTGTGTTTGTTTATTTATTTACACCATGTCCCATACAACAGTACACTGCACGCATTATAGTAATCTGCAATAATATACATATTATGGACATACACATTATTTTATACATGTTGCTTTGAAATAGAATTTGTTATAGAAATTTACAAACCAAAATTAAATAATAATAATAATAAGTAAAAGAAATCCTTAAAGACACATATTTCACATCATATTAATTTGAACCATTTCCGCTTCAAGTTACATCGTAGACTATTAAAACCTAATTTATTTATTTATTATTATTTTGAGAAAAGGTTCATATATTCCTGTATGCAGGAATAAAGAAAGTGTTAGTATGGGGTGATAGCAGGAATAAGTGGTAGTGTGGGTTGGGGAGGAGGCCAAGTCACGGACTTTTAATACATTGCCTCGTGCATAGGCATCCTCCATGATTCCATCAATAAATATTGCGACGATCTGCTCATCAATACCCCTATCTTACATAAAAATCTGGCTTTGATAATATTGCATCTCGAAGTAGATAAGTTATTGTTAGCTTACCATGGCCTTGGCCTAGAAACGTTGTCAGTTTGAAAGTATGACCAGTACTGGTGAGAAGAAGTTTTTTGTTGTTGGTCAACGCTGTTTCCATTCTCCGTTCATCCGACGATTTGCATCAGGATTCAGGACAAATGAAATAGGATATTTGTCATAGGCAGATTCCAAGCTATAATTCTTGGAGACGGCGTTCTTCGCCAGTTCATCCACCCTCCTCGTAGCCTTTATACCTTTAACCCAAGAGAAGTTTATTTTAAAACTATCATTTAGAGTGGACAATTTAATTCTTATTTTCTCAATTAAAGTTAGAAAATTGTTGGGATTCCTTAGTAAGTCAATTGTGTTATCTGGATGGTTGAATAATTCGTACTAAACAATGTTCCTATTGTGGTTTTAACTCAATCAGCGAAACCGGTCGATGACCACAAAATGAAGCAGGCTACCGCTGAAAATGTCTCTGATACTTTCCAGCTCCGCGGAACCAACCACCACAACATTATAGATTATTTTAGTCTTTTATAATTTTTGAAATTTTAGCCGGGTGTTTGTATGTATGTGTGTATTGTATGAGTGTTGTATCCAAATAATAGAAAAACAGATAAATGTAGAAAGTTCAGACTGGATGTTTCATTTAGATGCTGCTGCTACCTGGGTGACCGACTAATAAAGTTTGGATTTTACTTTTTCCCAATTTTATTAAAAAACAATTGTTTAAACCTTTCTTCTTTACTGCATACTACTATAACATGTTCCATCACTATTATTTGGAAAAATACCATTTCGAATGTATTATAGTATTCAATCATCATCATCATCTATGAAGTAATCTGTGTCGTTTCATTATATTACAAGTTCTCCCCTCTATTAATATAAAGAACACAAAATGTTTAGTATAGAAATTCTAATTATTTTTTTTAAATTTGAGTCATAACTAGATGTAAATTGTGACAAAGGAAAACGTGTAAGGTGTTTCACATGACAGATTTTTTGTTTTTAAATTATAGAATAGCATTTTGGTTTAGTTTTTGAAACGTATTCCATCATCAGTGTCGTATTAAAAACTTAGATTTGAAGTGATGACGTCATGTATTATTAGCAATATGACATCATCGGATTATCAGAACGAAGGCTGTTGTGAACAACACAGAGTGTAAACAGTTTTTTTTTTTTGTTGTTGCTAGTAAATAAACACCATGCCGCAACACTCTTTGTACTTTAAAGTAATAACAACACACTCTCCCTCCTAAACATAGACACGTCACTCTATCACTCTATCTCCCACTTTCCTAGACCAAGAAGCAAAGTTTCTATGGTAACAGTTGATTTTTCTTGGTATTGTTATCTCCATAATTGTAATAACAGGTTTACTAATTAACTTCAATTGTTAATTGTCATGGGAGAGAGGCCACTTGTCGAAGCTAGTTTTCCCTTATTACTTCATACGCGAGAAACCTTGACTCTCTCTCCTGTTTACAGTTTTATTCATCACCAAAACAACTCCAAGGTAAACATGATCTCGGTTGTATTACATCAGAATGCTGCAGTGCACTTGTTTGTGACGGTTTGTGATGGAACTAAGGAGACAAAGTGCGCCAAACTAATGCGTGAAACAGTAACAACATTAAAAAACGTGTGACAACTAGACACGATTGAATTTCACGGCATCTCGTTTCATTGGATATTTTTTACTTGATTTTATTTACGACAGGTATACTAACAAGGACTAAATTAAGTATTGTACAAAAACCCGCCGACGGCCGCATTCGAAAAGTAAAGGTCAAATAAAAAGGAAAGAGATTTTTATTATTATTAACAAATGCCTAATTGCAAATAACTCATTGGGAAATCGGTCGGTCGATAAATCAGCATAGAAATGTTGAATCCCAACATTCATGTATTTTTTGTTTTAATTTAAGGCGCGTGGTCATCGGCGCCCAGAGCCTTCTCAGTGCACTGCCGGCCTCCGGAACGTGTTCTCTCGCTACAGACAACACTATCGCATCACCGAACAAAGTTAGCTGTGTAGAGCCTCTTTGGAAGAAAAATTCTAAGGGCAGCACAGCTGGACTCGAACCCGGGTCGTCTGCGTGTGAGTCCAGTACGCTAACCACTTAGCTATCCCTTCCCTAGAATACTATTAATTGGAAATTATATTTTTTGTTTTTGTTTTACATTTAATTTAATTTGATTAATTTTTCCTTAAAAGATTAATTTTATTTCATGAAAAAGTATTAATATTTTGTTTTTTAATTGAACACAACTCAATCGCCCCGTGGGTGGCCACAGCCTAAGGCTGAGTTGAATATTAGTTATATGTGTGTAATCCTTTGGAATTTATATTATATATTATGTATAGTATTTATAATATGTATATAGTATGTATTAACTGATATTTAATAAAATGGCTTATTTATTTATTTAAGATGAAATAACTTAAACTAAAGAACCACATTTTAGGGAAGCGTGTGTCACTTCCTGTTTGCTCAGAATTCCCCAAAAATCTACTTATTCGGAAAAAATCTCATGATTTGAGGATATTTATCAATTTGAAGAGCAGTGGGTGTAACAGTTAACGAACATAATCCGCTCTCTTCTGGATTACAGTGTACACACTTTCTGTTTCAAGGTACTGATGATTAACTGCAGTAAAAGAAATTTATGTGGGTATTTCACACCAGATAATTTTTTTATCTGTGGTTTCCACCACATCCCCTTCCACTTTGATAGATCTATTATTTTTTTATGTTTAAAAATAATCATTTAACAATTAAACTTATAAAGTTAGACAAAGTTTTAGTTAATTAAGCAGAATGGAAAATCTTAGATAGAGAGCCTTAGTAGTCCCAAGTTAGAACTTTGCGGTCTCACCAACTTCATTATATAGAAATAGTTTTTAGTGGTACGGGCAGGCCGCTAATGTTTAAGTTCTGCCTAGTTTACTAGTTTGTAATTGGCAGAATTTTGAAGTCAGAATAAGTGGTTCTCAGCTATTAGTATTCTAAACAATAAACGATATAAGGCAATTTAACATCAGCTGAGTAACAGAAAACAGTAATTATCCGCAATATAACTTGCTTAGTGCGCACTCCGTAAACACTGCTAGTAACTAAATAAATCACTCTTGTCCAGCCCCTTTTTGCTAGCCCCACCATTTTTCTATCCACTGTCCTCCCTGAGGGCATTTGAAGGATTTCCATTATTACATTTTTCCCCTTCTGTTGGTGTTTATTTATGTGTACATTTATGATTCATTTCTGATTCGTTATCCTGTTGATTCTTTGTAGAGTTATGCTCTGTATAATTAATTAGATCACGAATGTGGATGGCCTATGGTTTAGATTTTATTTCTTAATTTTATTTTGATATAAGAGTTGGATCTGGAGACTTGTCTAACTTGAAGCGGGACTTCTGTCTAGGTCAGTTTTAAACGAGCTTTCCTTAATGGATGGGTAGTCAGGTTCGATTCAATTTTTATTTATATCATCGACATCCTGATTTGATGCCATGATTTGGTTTTAATCCTGGTATCATGAATTTGATATCGGATGCATTCTGTAACGAAATTAGAGTGGTTATTAATAGTATTGTGACTGGGTGGTGAGTGAACGTCAATAATAGGATGCCCACCTGCGGAGTTGTAAGTGCAGTCTAACATCTTTCCGTAGGAACTGCTAGAATAAGAAATAACCAGTTTACAGGCAGTAAATGTCTTGTGTGTAACATTACCACGAACAATACCAGACACACATTCAAACACAAACACATGCACAGATATTCTCTAGAAAGTTTTTTAACTTCAGAGAACCTCAAAACATACATTTCCCATGAAAATTGGAGTTTCAGTTACAGTTGGAAAATATATATATATATAAGAAAAGTAAATAAATCTTTCGTCTATTTAATAAATTTTAATGACAAAAATGGTGATAGCATTTTGTAAAATAAATATTCCATTAGCGATTGTATTAATGGAACTGTTGCCCATTATGACAAATGGCTAAATTATGATTAATCAAACAAGAGTCTATCTGCGTGGAATGGATTTGGAGTGTTTTTATTAAGAGATGTGGGGCTCTGGTAACTGTTGACAACCCAACTAATTTCGTATGCATCACGTTTAGATATGTAACTAGGACATTTGGATATTTTCCAAAAAAATTTATTTTGTTATACAAGACTTAAAAAAACTTTTCAAATCTACCTCAAGTGATATTACCTTGACCTGTGGTTGTCTGCAGCAGAAATAAGTTTATGAACAGAAATTAATCACTCTAGACAATAATCGATATAATGTAATCGAATTATGAAATATTTTCTCGATGATTAATAATTATATATATTTAGGCCTATATATATATATTGACATAGTTGTTTTGCGTTTTCGCACTTCAACAAACCAAAAGTATATTACTAAAACTATAAAGAGACAGTAATTTGGTGAAACCATGAAATCGATCAAAGGTCAAAATGTAACCGTAACCTCTGTCTCTTCCCGTAAGAAAAGTGGACTAGCTACTTCTTCAGCGATCTCTACCTTACTGCAATTTGACGCTAGGCCAATAACACGAACTCTCAAAGTTTCCCACATATACATTGCACATCAGATGAAGTAAATTTCTCCCGGCAGAAGCTTCACTGAAAGCTGTTTTCTTCCAAAGTGCTGATTTTCTATAATGCTGGCCATCGTTGAATCAATAATAAAAGTTATATTTTTATTAAAACAGCTGTCTTAAACTGGTTCCAGGAGATACCTACTTAAAATGCTGTGTGAAAGTAACGTTATTCTTGTGCGCAGATATTCATTGATTTAGAGTTATTTCTCTTTTTGCTGATTGATAAAGGCCTTGGTAGTATTTTATCTTTGTACATAATTTTTCCTAATCTACAGTACTAATTTGCAAATACTAATTTATGACTTTGGGTTAGAATTTTTTCATTTGGCTTTCTGCACACTATTTTTTTCTCATAGGCCGTTTTATTTAAATTCATTTAGACTTCAGTTGATGGTCAAGCTCATCTTCCATCCCTTGATTTACACGAATTATCACATTCTTCCCCCTGATGTCGACATCAGGCGAATCTAAACATGTCCTCACACCAGACTTGGTAGGCTCAAACAGACTTATCGTCCCACCCGGCTATCCTAAATATTATGGTTATAGAGAAAAAAGTCAGGTTTTATTATATCAACAATTTCACAAGCTACATTAAATTTCATACTAAAACTTTTAAATATTTTAATCCTTACACTGAACTTTTGGATTAAATGTAGGAAACTAATTAAATTCCTAATTAGAGTTATTACTAGGAGGTCCAGTTGGAGGGAAGTGTCTTTGAATTGGCCCAAATCTCTTGTTCAGAAAACTTTGCCTTAACTTTAATTCGTAGTTCCTTAAATCATTGACAGAACTTTATTAACTTCTTTCAATAGTGTCTCTTAAGAAATATTTGAAAGAGAAACTTGTTATATTGCAATGACAGTTTCTTTTTCAATAATTTTTCTAATTATTTTGTGAAAGTTAAATTTTTGTTTCATTTTTTCCACACTATTATTTAGTAAATTAACTAAATTATAAACTTAATGTTTACTTGTTAAGGTAAATTGTTAATCACTTGTTTCTTATTTCTAATCAGCTGTCAACATGACGTCATCAGTTGGATTGATGGGATTCCATTTGGCTATTGCTCATTAGAAAGAGACAGTGATTTTTCTTGTTTACCTTCTTGTGACTGCTGTAAGAGGAAGTATTGCTTCATGACAACATGTTCAACATTGAGTTCTGCCGGTAATGGACATTTCGGAAGTCCTTAGAGATCTGGAAAAGAGAGGTTTTGCAAACATGGTGTGGGTATGTAGGTCATTCAAAATACGAAAAATAAAAAAAGAAGATGTTTGAGCGCGAAGGTCCGGTTTTGTAATGGGTGCGCCTTATGGTATGTCCCCCTTCCCCACTTTTCGTCTTTTTCTCTGTAATAGCTCCAAAGATATATTTCTTAAACTGCCTTATCTTGTATTATACCCATAAAGGCTATCAGTTTTATTTGTATGGCTCTCCGACACACGTGTGAATGGTCATAAGAATGTTACTGTAAATAGGTAGGATTTTTAATGTGATGAAGGAATATCGAGTCCTACACCACAACTTTTTAATTGGGTATAAAAGTTTGTTAGCTTAAGCATGGTATGATTATATTTTTATAATGTGATCTTGTTTATAGGCATGAATGTATTTATTAGGATTAATGTTTTTAAGTATGAATCAGATTGTTGGCAGGCGAGTAGCAAAACGCATAAATGTATGTACATGCTGGATTTTTTTAATCTCAGGTTTTAGGCCTGCATGAGCTGTAGTACTCTACCTCTGTTTCTTTAATTAAGAGTTTAGTAATTTATGAAAAGCTTTTCTCACCTATTTTTAAGTTCTCACGCGTTGGTCTAATGACTAGCGCACTCCCCTTTCGTGCGAGAATTCAGGGTTCGATTCCCGTGAAGGCAAAACGGTGTTGACCCAGCATCGTGATAAAAAGTGGGAAGCTAGTTAGGAGCGCCCTATGTAGTGAAGGCCGGAACTAAACGGCGTGGGAACTGCGGAGTGCTTGCCACACGCCCCTCTATTCAAATCGCCGTCTGGCAGCCTTGGCCCTTCATGGGCTGTTGCGCTATAGGGTTAGGATTTTTCAATTTTAATATAACGTATGTTATGCTCAATTAGTATAGTTCATTGAGGATGATTATGAGGTTCACAAGGCCTTAGATGTTCTGTGCACCTTAACAGTAATAATAGTAATAAAAAAAATTTAATTTGAATTATTTTTCTGAGAATACTGTGATTTTTCGGAGTGGTCTGGGGGGTAGCAGCCTCCTCTAAAGGATCATTTCAGTGTAATGTACGATCTTCTCTCTAGTTCCAATCTTAAGTTCCATAATTTCATGAATTCCAAGTTTTGTGGCAAACTCGGTGAGTCAAGATATGCTAGTTTACAGAATAAGTTTCTGACTTTAATTTAAGAGAATAAATAGACAAGGGCTTGTAACGATTTTCTTTAAATTTTAAATGCCATTTGCATAGGTAATAAACCAGTCACTTTTCCAGAAAAATTCTCGGGAGATTTGTGATATTATTTACGGCGGCTACCTCCGAATTGCGTAACCAGTATATTTCAGGCTAGTCTCTAAAGTAGTCATGTTCTACGCCTGTAATGGTTGGTCAGCTTTCCAATTATGTATTTTTATTTAATATTGAGGCGTCCTTTTAGTAAAATTCACAGGTTTTAAAAAATTTGACAGTTTCAATTTTTCAGAATATATATATATATAAAACATACTACTTTTTTCTTTTTTTAAATTCCTTTTGATTCTTTCTTCCCTTTCGTAACATGCCCATTTTTGTCTGATTGTTGATTACAGGAGTGTACAGGGGGATAAAGTGGTACACTTTTCACATATATGGTCTTCCTCTACGGGTGATTGTTTCTTCACGTCACTAACTTTGTTTTGTTGATTGATTTGATGATAAACGTTTTGTCACGGATATTGGCAGATCTGTTATCAATAAGTTAAAGATATACTGACAGGCTCCCCTGATGGTTGAAAAAACAAGAACGAAGTTTCCGGACTGTTATCAGTATGTTACTATAGAAACATTATTTCTGATTTCATTATTTAGAAACATAAGTAAGAACAGTTCACCATCTTTGTGTTTCCTTTATAACATCTTTGTGTTTGCATAGTGGGTAAAAAAGCAGATGGAATGAGGAGAGGGTGGACAACGGTGAGATAGGGTTTTCCTTTGTTTACGCTAAACCATAGCTGAATGTATTATGAGGGTTGATCATTGTTGGGAGACTTGCAGTGACGCCAAAATTGCTGAAGAAATCAGCTAGTCCATTTCCTTCTCCTTGCAAATCATCTAGTGATTTGAATATTTCAATTTGGGCTGGTCTGTCTGCAATTATGGCTTAAAGTCCTTTAAACAACCAAAGTCCTTTTCGGTTGTTGGTTATCAAGCTTTCTTAGATTTCGCATCTGATAGAAGATTTCTGTTAAAAAAATTGAACGTACTTCATATTAGTGAAATGACATTTTCCAGTTTTTTGAGGAAGGGGGATTTTTCTTGGACGAGACCTTCAATGATTTAAGCATGGAGGCTGATTACTTGTTTTTTGTTTTTAGAAATATCTGTCAGAGAATTTGAATTAATATTGAATTTAATTAAATGCTTTGGAGAGCTATGCTTTTAGCCATTTAAATAAATGCCCTGTTGCACTGCAGAAAAATTGAGGGCAGTACTAATGTGTTTACAGCAAATTGTAGACCCAAGATTGTCAAATTTTTTTGAGTCGTGGGCCATTTTTGAGCCAAATTCAAGTCAGGCTTCGTTGCGAATCGTTGGAACCCATAGACACACACAACTTAGATATCCAGGAGACCTCAGGAAGAGGGTATTCAAGAGACCTCAAAACATATATTTCCGGTGAAAACTCAATTTACGAAAATTTGACTCGATCTCAATACTTCCTTTTACCGGAAGTAAGAGTAAGTAGGCAGGAATGCAAATAGACAGTAAGATTACGAGGTTGGTGTACTGGGTATGTCAGTGTATTTATAACCATTTCCTCCGTCCTGTGAAATGTAGAGTGTTAAAAATCTGTCTATGCCGGGGGACACAACCCATGCATTTAGGACCGCATCACCCCATGCATTGTCCTTTTTTTTTCTTTCTCTCTATTATATACAATGTTTTCTTCCCTTTCTAATATCTTCCCGTTTTGACGCCCTTTGATTCTTCACCATTGACCGACCTGCCTCTCCTTCAAGCAAACTTCCTTTTCTTAATCTTTCATCCCTTAATACCTTTCTTTCTTTTTTTTGAGTGTGTGCCTGTCCTCCCCTCTATTCACAGTCCATCCCATCATATAGCTGATATTCTATTTTCAAGTCACGTGATCCCACCACACACCCTCTAATGTACTATTTATGGACACGATGTCTTCTTTCTCTTCATATTATCCTGCCTGCTTCCCATCACTATCTCCACTAATATTTAATCCATTTCTCCCTTCATTTTCAACAACTCACCCTCCATTATATTTAACCCATAGTAGGTTGGCCTATTATTGCCGATGATTTATAACGAGGGAAGTGGATGCACATTATAAGAAATTGATTTTAAAGAAAACTATAAAAAGAAAATGCCTCCTACTACTATCTAATCCCTATCTTCCCAGTTTTTATTGTCCACTCGTTTTGGGTAGAAGAAAAAACGAAGAGAAGTAAATCTTCCCCAATTTGATGCAAGAATTATGGAATTCCTGGTCATTGTCCCATTTTATTGAAATTCATTTTTTCCTTTGGAATGTTCTAAATTCCTCAATTTTTCTTTTTCATTTTTAGTTGCTTATATTGCATTTTTTTTTTTTTTTTGAGGGTTCGAGTGATTTTTCTGGGGGAGTGCAATTATAATCCTTTCTTCTAGAGTGCCACTTCAGTATGGTATATGCTTTTATTTACCTTCTATATCATACATATATTAAAGGATTTGCTAGAATCCCAACTTTAATAAAAACAAAATCGGTTAATCGGAAGTGTAACTTTACAAGCTTTCCTTCTGGAGCGGCTCCAACGGTTTTCCTTGAAATGTAGAATTTTTACTAAACTATTAGCCTTATTATTTCGCGTAATCTGAATGGCAAGTATAATATTCATTATATAACCGATGAAGTATGGCAATATTGACAATACTGTATGGCAGTGCCCCTAATAGGTTTTATATCTATGCAGTTACCACAGAAAATGGATGAAAGAAAAATCATTTTCCGGGCCGTTTTCCAGAAAATTACTAACATTGAGAAATCTCTTTTGTAACTTACCCTTAATTAACTTTTCCCTTCTTTTAACCGATTTTTCTTCAAATTTGGAACGGTCAGTGATGCATTTAATAATATCTAAGGAGGTGGACACATAAAAAGCATTTATGTGTTAATTATATGCAAAAAAACTATAGCGCAACAGCCCTCGAAGGGTTCCAAGGCTTACCAGAAGGCGATTTGTATTGGGGGCGTGTGGTAAGCATGCCGCGGTTCCCTCGCCGTTCAGTTCCGGCCTTCGCTACCAAGGTGCGCTACCAACTGTAGCCTCCCACTTTTTCTCACGATGCTGGGTCACCAGCGACCTAGCCCTCACGGGAATCTCACACCAAAGGCGAGTGCGCTAGCTAGCCCCTCGACCAACGCGTGGGGACAAATTATATGCAAACTTAATAGAAAATAAGTGGAACAATTTTCCAGATAATTGCGATAAACTGGGAAAAATTACCTTATTCAGGAAAGAAGCTTTTCTTCGAAATCTACCAGTTGATAGATTTTGACCTGAAAACACAGAGTGCTTAGTTGGGTTGGTGTCCTTAAATGGAGCTTTTTACAAATTTTCGTTGTTGAGTTACGCAGAAGGGGGATTTGAAATTTATATTTTTTCACGGTGAAAACGCATTTTCTAAATTTGGCCAATTAGAATACTTCATTTTAAAGCATAAACAAATAAAATGAAATTGGACAGAAACAGATCAAATTTATTGAAACAGAAATTTGTATGTTGGGTATTTACTCTTATTTTCATTTGTTGCTTGCAATATTTTTATTTACGAGCTTATCTATCTCGGGTATTTTTTATTATCTTCATAGTAAAATTTGTTTTTAAGCTTTTAGAAGGGGGGGATACCTTTGCAGGGAGAAATAGGATTAGCCCACTTCTACCAGGGATTTCTCATTCCTATATCTATCCTACTCTAATTAAACAAAAACAACACAGTGACAGCCCCTAATATTTACATAATACACAGAGAGTTGGAAGGGGACAAAATTCAATTTAGGTTTGGAAACTGTAATTAGGGTTTGGAAAAGTGTATACTGACTAATGATTAGGAAAACAATTCATTCAATTTATTAATTAATCATTATGAATTGAATATTGGTTGACAATTAATTTTTTTGTATTCATTAGTCATCAATAAGATCAATTCATCAATAATCATCAGTCATGATTACTTTCCATCAGTATTTTCTATTATAATTAATTACTATAGTTAACTACTATTTCAAGTGTTTTCTCTTCTTTTTCACCTATAATATTACGTTTTTTTAAGAATGTTCTTTCTCATTTATTATTTAAGAGAAAGTATTCATGGTCCGCTGTTATAAAAATAACAGCTTTTAAATATTATTCAATCTGTGTGTAACAGAGGTGAGAAATAATTGTGCAGTGTATCAACTAAATTAGCTCTGTGCAAATCTGTGTTATCGCACTGTTTGACAAAAAGCACCCTGATGTTGGGCGAACGCCCGAAACCGGTCGATAACCACAAAAAGAAGTCGGCCATCATGGAAAATATTCTGATCAGAAATAATTACTTGAAATAATGTTAATTCAAAAAATTATTCCTATAAACTTACTTGTAATAACTCCTTTATAATAATGTACTGTAGTTCCTGTTGGGGTTGGACAGATCAAATTGTAGAAGAGAAAAGTTGCAATGATTAAACACTGATATATATTATCTAAGCAATAGAGTACTGCAAGAACTTTACAGAATTGAACATAGAAAACTTGTAGCGTGAATAGAAATGACAGACTGAACTGGCAGATTGATAGTGATGTTTTCTAGAAGAGTGTTTTGTGTGTGTTTACAAGACTGAATTGTGGACTGTTTGTTTGAGGGGAAGCTAGGCTCTTCTTTTATCCATGTGGAAAATTTCCTCTATTTCTCCTTTCAGATCTCCTAGGAGTTAGTCGGATCTTGATCTCCCCTTGCTTGTAGTAGGAAAATGTCATATGGGACGTTGCGGATGACCATTTGGGCAGATTTGCTTGCCAGTGATCTTTTAAGACGAGGTATGCTGCCAGCATTCATTGCAATAATAATTTATTCGTATGGATTTATTTGGAACAATGATACAAATCTGGTTTTTTGATTTATTCAAAGCTTGATTATCTCTTAAAATTAAAATTACGTTAATCTGGCAATTTTTTGTGCCTTAGCAGTTTTGTTCATAAAGATTATTGGTGATTTACATGAAATAATTTATATATATATAAATTTATTCTCACTCATGGTTACTGGTGGCTGGAGCCCTCTCACTGCCCTGCGGCCTTCGAGCAGTGTTCTCTCGTTACAGACTACACTGGACAGTTAGCTGTAGAGGTTCCTAGGAAGAGAAAATCTAATGGCAGCACTGCTGGACTCGAACTTGCGGACCTCCGCGTTGCTAGCTCAGCGTGCTTACTACTGAACTAATCCCATGACTAATAATTATTATTTTGTAATCGTGAATAATGAATACTAGATAAATATTCAAGATTTCTTCAGACGTTCTAAATATCACCAATTATGAATAATCACTAACTTTGTAAAATGATTGAATAACTAATCAAGTATGTTCACTCGTTTATTGGTTTTCAACTGTAAGCCCAAATTCATCTGCATATACACTCTCATTCACAACTTATTCATTATATTCTTTAGAAACGACTGTAATCATCCATTGTACACACCCATTGAATATCTTTTAAATCGCAGTGGATATGGCATTGTAATCTTCCATTTATTGTGCACATCATCTAACAAGTACACCTAATGTGGTATATGCAGACATGATACACGGTTCAATATGGGTCTTGCAAACATACATGAGCGTGTTTCGCAGAGTTGGTTGCCCTGAGTCTGAGAAAAGTTCCTCGGAATTATGCAAGATGGCGTGTCTCCATCAGCCACAAAACACTGTATTATTACAAAGAATGAAGTTAGGGGTATTGTTCCAAGTACTTTGCACTTTTGAACTTAACATAAGCCATCCATTTTCTCCAGAAGTTTTCACTTTGACGTCACTTTTAACCACACAGTTTCCCCCTTCCAGATTTCTTACTTGGTAAGCTTTGAAAGTTTTTTTCATAGGAATACATTGTTACAGTAGCAGAGAGGTGACTATAAACGTGAAATAGTTGGGTTGGTGAATTGAGTACGACAAACGTCTTCTTCTTCTTCTGGGAATGTGGAAAGAGTGTCTGGGTCTATTGTCCGGGACAAAGAAGAGCAGTAGGTGGTGTGGTCTGTAGAGAGAGAAAGAGAGTGTGTGAGAGGCTCCTACACTCAAAGGGCGTTGAATGTCACACTGTACTCTCCGCAGTAGACTGCCCCTCTCCCGCTCCTGCTCGGTGCACCTCCTCACCGCTCTAGTTGCCTCTGTCGTACTTCCTTTATGTTACACTCAGTTCCGGATCTCTATACTGTCCTTCCACTTTTATCGCCATCAACAATGACTACTACTACCTACGTCAAGTATGTCATATAGTTTTCCCATTTCTATAGGCTGGCCTATATTATGGATATTATTATTAGACGGATAAAATGTTAATCAGATTGATTAGGAGGAAATGCGAATGGATGGAAGTCCTCGAGTGTCCCACGTTCGATAAAACAGACAGTAAAACGCCATAAATATAAATTAATTGCAGAAAATTAATTAATTAAACGGTTAAATTAAAGTTTATCAAGGTCATTTGCTTTAAAAAACAAAAAAATCCGACACGAAACACTCACACGACTTCCTTTTACTACAGTTTTCACAGATTTAAGGAACAAATTTCCTTCAAACTTATAATTTGTACTAAATGTTCGCTTGCCTTCAATTTTATATCAATTGGAGAATCTAAACTTAATAAAATTATCTTTTTAAGGAAACCATACCCTCCCCCACCTCCAAAACTTCTTTAAATGAACTTTCTTGGAAAAAAGTTCCCAATAAAAGTGAGAGGTCTCTGTATTCCTGGTTAGTGTAACAAATTTATTGAAATCATTATATTTATAAAAACATTGAAGGAATTCGCAGAAAATTGAAATAATTTCAGTAAAAACGCACTTCCGGTGAACAGATTTTTTCAAACAGAATGTCAACAACATATTTAATATTAATATTCTAATTAATATTATTTGGATGATAGAATTATATAATAAATGAAATAGCACTTTAGAGGACAATGTAACCCCGCCTCACTCCAAAAAACATCTTTTCTAGAAAATCTCAGTAAACTGAAAAAAAAACTGTTCAGTAGAAACGTATTTCGGTTAACCGATTTTCTTCTAATTTGCAATTTTGGCAACATGTTTAACTCTCCATAATATTATTTGGACAGAGAATAGTAATATAATAAATTGGAAAATAGCACTTTAGAGGAAAACATAAACTCACCACTCTCCCAAAAACCTCTTTCAAATAATAGTTGTAGCTGTTTGTATGTGTGGTTAATATACCAACAAGTTTACCAAAGAAAATCATGGGAGCCGTTTTCGAGGAAATCGCCACAAAACCGGAAAAATCCATTCATCATAGTGGTACTTCCGGTTGAAGAATCCTGTCGGATCTCATGGATTGTTAAATATGAACTTCAGTAATTTAAATAAAGCAGCTCGCACCTTAGTTAAAGTAACCAACGTTAGTTTAGTAACCAAGTTGGTTTAAAGAGAGACAATGATTTGAATCAAACCTGACAAACTGAAGAGTGTGATCTAAGTCATTTTAGAATTTAAATTACTGTCCTTTCCTAGAAAGAGATGTGGAACTCTATCCTCTATGTAACTCTCGGTCCAAGGAAGACGTCTTTTATTTTAATTCGGAGTTTACTATACTTCTAGAACTTAAGACTACCTTATTTTATCCAGAACTCAGTTAATATCTCTCCTAAATTCATCTTCTTGCCTTTCACTTCTTAATTATGCACGACACCCCTGGCAGTGTCGTTATCAATGTGTACAATATTGTAATTTCTATATTTTTTAATTTTCCAAATTATTTTATTTATTTATATATTTTTTTGTTTTTTTATTTTTTGTTCTTTATTTTCCTTATTTATTTCTTTATTTCCTTAATTAATGTTCACAGATCACAATAATTGATCAAAAATCAACCTCCGGCAAACGAATAACTTATCCATACCGTTTATACTTTTTTCACTTTCTTTTGTGTATATGACAAATTTATCTGTCTTCTTTTTATATCAATAAATACATAATTATTATTATTATTAATATTATTCTTCTGTTGATTTTGTTAATATTGAACTTCAGTCAGTTTTCTGAAAACCACTTTTTTGGACTCAGGGGACCACAACACATGTATTTCCGTTCAAGTCTAATTTCCTTGTTGCCAAAAATAACACTAGAATTGCCATTTTTTTTCCAAATTTATTGCTTAACAAATTTCCGATAATAAAATAAGAACCGATAACATGCCGTTTAGTTTAATAAAATAAGATTCCGATAATAAGTACATGATAAAAATTATGTTCTTGAAAGTAATGACGCTTTACAAATAATGTTTACATTACAAACTAGTTCTACAGTAACATTTCAAGCTTCTATTCTGAAGTCTATTTCATTATTTGCTCAAAAAATATACACCAAAGTTAAAAAATAAATCTGTAATACTTACTAATTACTATACTGTCCAATCAAAAAATACATACCAGTGGTTTATCAATGTAACTAATAATTACAATAGTTTGATAAATTATACAGAGCTGCAAAGTGGAATAATTTACAAGTTAGTAAATACTTTCTTAAAATTATATATACGTATGCCCTCATTCTGAGTTGCAAAATTATATAATAGTATACGCAATTTTCTTTTCTATAGTAGTATAGTATAATTAGTATGCTCTAGTTTACTATCTTTTTTCCGCGTTCCTTTATCAGTTATTTTGTTTCATTAATTTAAGATATAGACTATTGGGTAAATTGTCCCTGATAATGGAGGAATAATTAACGACACTTTTCAAACAAAATTACGTATTATTATCCTCATTTATAATTTCTTTTAACTTTCGCTTACTGTTAAAAGACGAAATATTGTGACCGTGTCAAATTTCATACACTCTACTTAAATAAACGCCTAACACTTTTATTTGCAATGTTTATCTGGAGAAAATGGACTTTTTGGGTATTCTGATGAAAGCCTGGTTTTTGTTTTCCCCTAAAGTGCCACTTCAATATAATAAATAGTTCCGCCACTGATATAAGACTTGACTAGATTAGAATGATCCATGGGGTAGGTCACGATCCCAAGCACTGCACTCAATAGATGCTTACTGTGCCTACACTCCCGTAGATCTAGTATAAGAAACCTCCTCTTTTCATGAGGTTGAGGGTTTTTCCAACCAGCTCATTTCGCGCTTGTATCAGTGTGCCAAAGATCTCATAGCGCAATCTGGCGATTGCAACACTGTCGAGCAACAGTTGTGAGGCCGTTTCCTTCTCTTCCTGGACATAGTCTACACAAAGGTTCTGAGCAATTATCCCTCAACCTTGTGTAGGTGTTGTCTTGAACCATATCGTTCCCCATTATAAAGCCTGTCTCCAAATTAATGTGGTTTCTTCCTAAGCCGGGGGTCTAATTAGTTCTATTGTCACACAGCTTCGCAATCAACCTTGCTGTGTTTGGCTTCTGGACTTACTTTTTAGTTTATGCCGTGCTCTCTCCAGCGACCCAATTTCTGAGGGATGTATATGCTTCCCTTTACGCCCCTTCAGTTATTCCTAGCACAGATTCTGGACTGAATGAATGGAAAATTCCAAACGATAAAAAAAAAAAACAGCTTTTGTTTGAACATAAAGAATATATTCTTTTTCTTTGTAAATCAGTAGGAAAAACTTGTGATCTGAGTGAATAGTATTTAAATTTGAATAAATACATATAAAAAGAGAGCTAATTTTTATATAAAAGCTAGTACAATGATGACCTGTTGACCTATATTTATTAAAATGTTAATATAGTACACAATCAGATACACATTTACGAGTCCGCCTTAAATAACTTTGTAATCTCTCTCTCACTCTCTCACTCTCTCTCTCTACCCCATTTATGGACACTGCCTATGTTGTATGTTTATTGGGCACATTTGGTTATTGATTCATTGTTCCAATCGTAAATTATTGTTTTTATTAATCATTGATGTGTAATAACTCTATAAAGGAAAACAGAAAATTTATTATGAAAACACTCATACCACATTCTCCGAGTTGTCAAAAATTTCAATTGATAATCCCTGGATTTTTAGCACGCTTTTATTTCCAGCCTCTTGAATGACAGAACCTACTGGAGATAAAAGCGAATTGATATTTTTAGTAGACCTTATCATCACGTGCTTTCCATAGACAATCCTTATATGCAATATTGTCTCTCAAAAATAAATTAAAAACATGATAAACGTTCATTTATTACAAAAAAATTTGGCGTTGTGAACATTTGCACGCCTTTGTTTTACTGCAGTTATTACAATTCTATTGACAAAGTTTCTTTAAACTTGCATTCTTCGGTGATTATACTTATATACTTAATTAAATGCAACTTAATGTCTCAACTACTAATAATTATTGCACAGAAAAGTATAAAAACACTGCTTACAAAGAGTATGGACTGTGTGTATGTCTGTGAACCAAATATCTCCAAAATGGAAAAAAAATCGCTGGAAGCTCGAGCTTGGTATTCCGTTTAGTTTAATGCCAACGCATCTGACGATTTCGGGAAAAATTCATCGACCGGTAATGCGACTTTACTGAATGTTTTTCTTTTCAGTTTTTCATGATTTGATCGAAAACGGCTCCAATTAATTTTTTTAAACTTCCTATACTATATGCACATATACATCTAGCCATCACTTTTATTTGAAACATTTTCCTGGAAAAATTGATTTTTTAGGAGTTCTGGGGGGGGGGGCAGTAGCGTTCTGCTTTCCTGTAAAGTGCCACTTCAGTAAAATGAATGGTTTTTACCACCTTCACAATATTAACACACATTAGAAGTATTGATGACAACAAGAAGTTCCAGAAGAATGGGAGAAAATGTGTGTTTTGAAACCCACGAATTCAAGACAGTCAGTCAGTTCAAATATTATGGAGCTCTCCTATCAGAAAAGAATGAAACCTCTGAAGAGATTAAGGGCAGACTGGCTTCCCGGAACAAGTGCTATTTCGCACTTCAGAAACCGCTCAAGTTTGGAGGCCTAGCAAACAGAGCGAAGGTCTTTTTTTATAAAACAATCATAAGAACTGTGGTCACATATGGTTGTGAAACCTGGGTGTTTACGAAAGAAACAGAGAGAATGCTAAATATATGGGAAACGAAATTGCTCAGAGGAATTTATGGACCTGTCTGCGAGAATGGGTGCTGGAGGATAAGAAAGAACGCTGAGCTCCCTGAAATGTATAATGAACCAAACTTGGTCTTTGTAAGGAAAAACCAGTTGAGATGGCTCATTCGGGAATGAATGCCCGAAGGCAGGATTCCAAAAAGGCAGTTGGAAGGGAAATCGGGAGAGAGCCGTGGAAAAGTACGTTCCCGATTAAGATGACTGGGGATGTGCAAGAATTATTGAAGAGAGTGGAAGTGAGAAACTTGAGAAGACACGCCTAGGAAACAGAAGAGTGGAGTAGGATTATGGAGGAAGCCCAGGGTCTTCTAGGGCCTTAGCGCCAAGGGGTAGGTAGCTAGGTAAAAGCATTGATAGAATTCAAAATTTGAGGAAAATCGGTTAACGAAAGTACGACTTTACAAAATGGTTTTATGAAGTTCACTCGAAAATGGCTATAACGATTTTCT
>JAAEAF010014699.1:0-51114 GCA_011037195.1 Triatoma infestans | reverse complement strand
ACAATTTCAAAATTGATGGAAATCAGTTAACCGAAAGTGCATTTTTTACTGAATAGGCTTTTTTTTTTTTTGAATTTTTTCAGGAACAACAATAATGATACTTCTCAGTAATCGCCTCTGAAACTGGATCAAGTTTTCTAATCTATTAATGGAATGCCCAAATGGATTCAGAAAATATAGAGGCTGTGGTGATATTCATTTCATTTAGTCGTGTCTTGTTCACTTTCAATTAATCAAACTTAGCTTAATTGGTGGATGCGTGTGGTTTGTATGTGTGTTGTAGCTTATGCACGAACGGTTTTGAAAGGGCGTATGTATGTATATGTTTTAGAGAGATATGTTTAAGAAATAGTGAACAAAAACACCGCTGGTTTAAAATAAATATATTACCTGTAATGAATCCTAGATACATCACAAATTATAATTAAGTAGTAATTCATTCTCAGATTATTATAAATACACAAAAACTCTCCCACTAAAAAAAATATTCAGGTAGCTAAATTGATTTTAAACACAAAAGTTCTCGTAACACCGGCTACTGACATTGAAATTAAATGAGGGATGTTCTCAATACAACTCGATAGTATGAACTCGTTGAACTGCTGAATACGAATAGCTCCGCTAAAGTATTGCGCTTGTAGTTAATGGACTGCCTTTTATATATTATACTTCGTCAAAAGCGGTGTTGCATTTTAGAAAGGAGTGGGCCAAGTGTATTGGTCTCGCTGTAACGGTATGTTGTCCTTTTTATCTGTTCATTGTAAACTTTTCCCAGCCAACGGACAAATTTCTATATTTTTACAATCCCTATATGGTAGTCTTCTTTCAGTGTCAGACTTCAGAATGTAATTTCCACGCAATTCCCGGTTTCGCAAGGTGTTTTACAAGGAGATACCTTCTCACCGCTGCTTTTCTTAATATTCACAAACGATTTGGAGGAGTATTTACTCAATGAAGGTTGTAATACTGTTGGTATTGACCATAGAACTGGTATCCTGATGCTGCTGTACGCAGACGATTTAGCCTTACCTCAAACACACTACTGGGACACAAAGAAAGCTATATGTTCTAAAACAGAATTGTAATGTAAACAACTTGAAAGTAAATATTAGTAAAACTAAATGTGTAATATTTTAAAGGTAGAAATAAAAATGAAATTTAATATTTTTAAAGAGAATAAAATTGAAACAATAAGATTCTTCCGCTTCCGGTGTATAGTTTTTCAAACTCATCTCTTTTTGATTTGGTAATCCAAGAAATGATGGCAAAGCTGTCATTGCTATAAACTCAGTGAATAAATTATAAACTTAACTAAAATCGCCTGTCTGGTCTCTTAAAATAACTTTGTTTAAATAGTTTAGTTCCCTCTATATTAATGTATTCGTATAGAATATGTTCATTAAGATATTTAAATACTCTAGAAATAATACAGCTTCAATTTTCTTAAATCACTTCATTACTAGCCTATTCAAACACCAGGCTACATAGTAAGATTACAATCAGGTTTAGTAATGCTTAAATTATATGTTTTTAAAAATTAACAATGAACTGATGATTCAAGCTTTTATTAATGTTCAGTAATAGATTGCCAAAAATTTGTTGTAACAAATTGATTTCAGTAGATGAATTATCTAATAATATATTTAAATATAATTGGGCGCAAATTGAAAAAAAAAAACTGTTAAGTTAACAAGTCCGATAAAAGTTTCACCAAGCAAACACTGTTGATATTAATAGTGTTATTCATAGAATCAATACTGAAGAAGTATTTAAATTCTCTGTTTAATTGGTTCATATGAAAATATTCAATATTTATTTTTTGGTTTCCCACTTTAAAAAAAAAGATGCAGATTTACGTATTTCAATGGATATGGGAAGAACATGAGTCCTCTTTTAACACTAAAACAAATCAGTCATCCCAACTTGTACTATTTTTATTTAATTTCTTTCACTAAAAATAGTAAGAATAACACTCACACAACTTTCTCTTACTACAGTTTGCAAAGTTGTAAATAAAAATTTTTATATAGTTAGTATACCAACAAAAAAAAAAACTATGGCGCAATAGCCCATGAAGGGCCAAGGCTTGCCAGACGGCGATTTGATTAGCACACCACAGTTCTCACGCTGATTAGTTCCGATCTTCGCTACCTAGGGTGCTACCAACTGTAGCTTCCCACTACCGTGGGTACTGGCGTCACCATCGCCTACCCTTCGGGTTCAATCAGCTCTCCAGGTTGGGAATTCCCTCACCCCGACCAATCCTATCTGATCCTTCCCCTTGTAGGGTTGCCTGTAAGTATCCTGAGTTACTGCACTCCTGTACTTGAGGCAATGGACAGAAATCAGTAGATGGCACGATCCATTGGGCGTGCGATCAGTCACGGTAAGCTCGTTAGAGTATAAATTATTGAACTACGAGCGCAAGCTACATTCCAACCAAATTGCTTGCAATTGAGGTTGGATTCGTACTGGCCGTGTTTTAACCAATAACCAATAAATCCATTGAGGTCATGAGTTGAGCGGGAGGAGACCTGCGATATAAATTAAACCCCGGTGCCAGCTCATAGCTGAAGCGCATTTGCTATGTTTGCGCGGTTTACCAGAGCCTGCTAGGGTGCCTTCCCTAGCTTCTGGGAGTGAGGTGTGACCACTTCGTGGGATCACTTTACGCGCTGGTTGAGGGTCAAGTGGGGGAGTGCCCAGGTTTGCACTTCTGCCATGGCGAGGTCTTGCAATAATAGTCTCTCCATGGTGGTGACATCCTTCTCTTGTAAAACGAGCTTGCAACGGGGGGACTGGTAAACCCCAAGAGGGTAGGTATGGCCTTAAACTCCCCCCAGTACCAGTACGGGAAGAATGTAGCTTCCAACTTTTATCACGTTGCTGGGTAACACCGACATTGCTTTCACGGGAATCGAACCCTGAATTCTCGCACGAAAGGCATATGGCTAGCCACTAGAACAACGCGTGAGGACTTTAGTATACCAAACTTAATGAAATTCGTTGGTGTTTTTATGGAGAAAATCGGGAAAACTGAATTAAAAAAAAACTGTTCATTAAAAACACATTTCCGGTTTACTAAATTTCTTAAAACTTGGAATCTAATTAATTTTGTTTAGATGGTAGAATTGTATAATCAACTATGATAGCTGTTGTGGTTGGTTCCGCAGAGCTGGAAAGCATCAGAGATATTTTCTGTGATGGCCTGCTTCTTTTTGAAGACCAGTCAGTGTAACAACTAAATTTGCTCTGTGCAAATCTATGTTATCACACTGTTTGACAAATGCATCCTGATGATGGGCGAACGCCCGACACGAGTCGATGACCACAAAAAGAAGCAGGCTATCACGGAAAATATCTCTGAAACTATGATGGCACTTGAAAGGAAAACATAACCCACATCCATACCAGTTTTTTTTAATTCTATTTATCTATTACAATTTAAAGACTACAGTTTCTTTTATTTTTAAGATCCACCGTGTCTTTAGGCAAATTATGGTAAGCTATTATTATGTAATTACTCACTTTATATTATTTATTAACATATTTAATGCCTTATTATACTACTCTCTGTATTTTATTTACTGTAAAACTCACGATATATATATATATATATAAATTGTTATTTCCTTATTAGAGACACCTAATATAAGAATAAACTTAGATATAAATAAATAATAAATAACTATAATAATATATAGAATGTTTACTTTAAACTTTAAAAAATGCTAACTGCACAGATATAAACATATCAATTTTATCTGGGACCATTTTTCCGAATCTAATTATTTTCAGTTAGTTCCGAGGAATATGCGCCGTTAAATTTGATATGTTGATTTTGTTTAATCTCTTTTAGACTATGAAATGTAATCACCTCTACTACCTACCTAGTTTGCTGCTTGTCCCCCCACCATCTCTATATTTAAGTTGGGACAAATGAATAAAAAGTGAAGTTTAATGAAAGTCTGTCATTCTGTATATACAGCAAGCAGTAGGAGGGGAAAGTCGTCTGAATGTGTCACGCAAAATTTTCGTTTACAAAAAATCGATTCCAGGACTTCCCCTTACAGCAGTAAGAGAAAGTAAAAAATGTCGCGGCTTGTGTGTTGAACTTATTTATTTTTCAAAAGATCATTCCATATAAAAATGTGCTGAATTATTAACCGAGTGGAATAAGAAAAGAATGTGAGTCAACGTATCAAGGGGGGGAAGAATTCCTACATTCTTATATGACGCAACTTTGTCCCCGGAGGCTAAGCATTCAGTATAATAAAATCAGTCTTTGTTGTGTGTGTGTCCTTTGTATTGAAAGGGATGTAATGCTACGAAGTGTTTGGTAGTTGAGCGGAGTAAGCTTACTATTTCAATGTGCCCCCTCCTTGCAAAAGCCCTTTGTAGTATCACACAAACACCCCAGAACATAGAATGCCACTCTTGTTGTCAACACTGCGGTGCTGATATTAGCGATACAAAGTCAGGTTAAATTTCCCTCTATGACACAATATGGTCGCGTGGTGTTATTGTTGTTGTTGTTGTTGTTATTGTTGCCTATAGTTGAGAGAATGAAGAAGATAGGAGTAACTCCTTGGCGCATGTTTCAACTATTACAGCCCCTGTCATTCTTCCCTTCACAGTACAGGGGGGGAGAGACTTGGCTCGCCCACTTTATCCACTCTACAACCACCTTTTAACACTCTAACCCATCCAGTGTTCACTTACTTGCTAGCTATTAAAATGTTTTGCGACTTAACGACGTGTTGGTCATACTTCACTGTCGTCCTATATTGAACAACCAATGAAATATCGTCTAGTTTTACAACATCGACATTTTTCTAATATAAGATCTTCGAAGAAAGGGATTGTTGCTTTAGGTTGAAGTAATGGTTCTTAAAAAATTATATGGTTCTTGTTTAAAAAAAATAAAAATCTGGCAGGAGCACATAAGACTTTCTTATAGTTCATTTATCGCAGTTCTAATTTATTCAATTTTCTTCAAATGTAAATTCTTTCAAATGTCTCTTTGCTTTTACTACTGACGCACCCGACAGCTTTTCTTTCCACACAAATGCCTAAGCGGAGAATCATAATTCTTATTGTCCGATTTAACAATAATAACGAGTGCGTATGAATGCTTCATATACAAAGGAGCATCACTTGGACAGCCATATACCATTTCCATGGATAGCCCAGTTGGTTGTCGGCAGTCTAAGATGCTCAGTAGAAATCCGAACAGGGCTCCCACAGGTACCTGGATGGAACCCTTTCTGAGCATTGTGGTTTAAGGAGACACCACTACATAATGATGCTTATGCCGAGACCTCTTTTGTACCATCCATCTTATCACTGATTATTCGAGGTTGCGAGGGAATTAGGTTCAAAACGTTTGGAACTTAGGCTTATGATTTAATTTGTACGGACTGTTGTAAATCTTAGTTATCTATAGTTGTAATCTTAGTTAGGTTAGACCCAAGTCTAGATTTTTGTTCTAGACTCGGTTTGTTGTTGTTGTTTGAGAGTAGCTATATAGATTTTTTTTTTTTTTAAAAAAGGGATATGTACTGCAACCTGAAGATCTATTATGCTCCAGGAGCCTTCTCAGTGCACTGCCGGCCACCGATCATTATTGTCTAGCTACAGACATCACTGCCCATCACTGGACAGTGAGTGTAGATGCTTGTAGGAAGAGATAGTTTAAGGGCAGCTTGCTGGAGACGAACCCGGGACCTCGGCATTGCTAGTCCAGCGCTCTACCGTTGAGCTAATCCTTCCCTTCAGGGTTTTGGATAGTGTAGGGCTGTTCCCTCCCCACGGATGAAGAGTTTCCATTTTTTTATATAATAATGTAGTAGATGTCTCAGTGGGAGCAATCTGGGGAGCGTTGGAAGGAGAAGTTAATGAGAGTAGGGATTAGACCAGCCGCTCGCTTAATTTGCCTGCCAATTGACTGTTCAACGACCATCGTTCTCACTCTCACATTGTCTTCGTTCTCACTACTCATACAAACACACACACACACACACACGCACGCACACTAACGATTAATTTGCTAGAAACATTTTTTATTTGTTCTCTAGGGTCCTCAAAACATTTATTCCGATGGAAACTGAATTTCTAAAAAAAAATGAAACAATCGTAAATTAATTTCTCTTGCAGCGATATTATTAATATTTGTCTGCAGTGAAGACTAACCAATGCTATCCAACGCTCCTCAAGGCTATAGCTATCCCAAAGAAAAATAACAACATTTATCTAGCCGGTGCTAGATAAATATGTCTACTCGGGCCCAACCCACCTAAGATTGTCAGCAGTAAAGAGCAGAAGAGGATATTAGTGAAGATGATTAATCAATGTAACAAAACTGTACAATAGAATAGACAGTTATGATAATGAGAGAAAACTGATGTGTTGGCAAAATAGAGCGGCGATGATTGGACCATTCTTGTGAGTGCCGCTGACGAGAGATATGATTCTGGTGAAATATTCCTCGTGGAATAGCTTTAGCCCAGTAATGTAGTTAATGGTAGATTTACGTTGTTGTGCCAAGGCCCATAGTGACTCAGCAGTTGGGTACAGAGTAGTCTAGACTTAGTTGGAATAGACTAAGTAGTTTAAGTGTACTTTACATTCTGTAATGATATGCATAACTCATACTGGTTATGTTTAATAGAACTAGATGGCTAGGTATACTTAGGGATGGATACCGGTATTCAGTCATAATATTTACTAATTCATATTTGTTAAATAGATGTGTTTGTAAACACTAAATTTGTATTTATTATCAATTAGGTGTTGTGCTTCTTAATTATTATTTAAATACGTAATAAAGTATAATATTAATAAATATTTTAGTATTAATAACGGAGAGTGAACTATTTGGTACCTTGGCCACGCCTTAAAGAACGAATCGAACAAAAATCAGGTGACTTACTGCTCTTAATTAAAAAAAGTTGCCAACCTTCTTTAAACTTGTAGAATTTAATTATTTGCCCTACACCAGTGGCGGCTCTTGACTTGGATATGTTCAACATTTTTTTTTTAAATACTTACATTACCTATCATTATTAGTAGCTTGGCTAGATAGAAATCATGAAGTAAGCCAGGAGCCAGGTAAAAACTTGCATCCCTCCCCTTTTTTTTTTGTATTTTATTAAGAAATCCACAACTATACAGACATTATTATAAGTGAATATGATGGTACTCATATAAAAGGGCGTGAATGTCTAATTAGGAGATGCCTCCCAGTGGAGGTACTCCCTAATTATTACTAAGAAATGCTAACAAGAAGTTAGATGGTCGCGCGGCCAGTGTCGTTCCAGTCTCCTGGAAGGATTGTGTGGAATAGAAAGAGAAGAGAGTTGTTGGACTAAAGGATTAGAATGGTTGGATGTGAGGTCATGGAATTTCTTATAACGCAATTTTATGAACTGATGGACAAAAGGGATTTTGAGGTCAGTGTGAAGGGTTAGGTTGAAAACATAGAACATAGAATTGGTGATTCTTCTGAGGGTTTTGGATTGAAAAGCTTGAATGCGATAGGAGTTGGAATGCTTGGTCGAACCCCAGACCTCGCATCCGTATGTTCAGAGGGCTTTGTAATAGTGTTGTAGATAAGACTTGTTTTCAAGGGAAAGTTTAGAGCGTCGGTCAAGTAGTCTCGAGAGAAGTTTGTAACAGACGTATGCGGGTTCCAAGTAAGTCTTTTGTCTAGATAAAGTCCTAAATATCGGACTTTGTCGACTGTCGGTATTATGGACCCATGAAGGAGGGTAGGAGGGAGAGTAGCGCGACGGAGGGTGAAGGAAATGCATTTCCTTTTAGTGGGATTGACCTTTATTCTCCACCGGATAAGCCAGTCTTGTAGAGAGATGATATGGGATTGTAGTCAACAGGATGCGAAAACAGGATCGGGATTTGGAGCAATAACACATGTGTCATCAGCGTAGGAATGAAGGATGTCTGCAGTATAGAAAATATATAAGAGAGGAGCAAGGACACTGCCTTGGGGTACACCTGTACGGATTGGAAAGATAGAAGATCTGGAGCAGCCTGAACGAACCCAGAAGGAATGATCAGATAGGTATGATTTTAGGATCATATAGTAGGTAGAAGGAAGGACTCTCTTGAGCTTCCACTTCCCTTGAGCATCCCTCCCCTACAATTAAATATGTTAAATTAACAATAAATCTGTCACTGTGCATCCAGAGAAGAACTGTGAAAAAAAGAGTTGTACCGTTTGAGTTCGAAAATTAAGTGGTTAACTTAACGGACATTTTTATTATTTAAATATAGTGTTTCGGTTCAAAGGAAATCGATTCTTTGCAGGGTCATATGTCTTAGTGATGTTTTAAGTACCAATACCAACATCAAATTTTTATAAATATAAAAATAATATATAAATATAATATATAAAAATCCATACATTCGCAAGGCACATCGCATCACAAAAATCTGGTGTGAACACACACACCTTTCTCTTACTCCAGTTCTCAAAATTATAACTGACAAATTTTATAGTTGTGTACCAAATTTAATGAAATTTGTCGAAAACTGAAAAAACTGTTCAGTAAAAGCGCACTTCCGGTTTACTATTTTCTTGAAACTCGGAATTTCGGCCATCTATTTATTTCTAATTAATTTTGTTTGGATGATAGAATTGTAAAATCAACTATGAGAGCACTTTAGAGAAAAATATAAACCCACCCCTCCCCTAAAAGTGCCCTTAAATGAATTTTACCAGACAAATGTTTTAAATAAATGTTATACATCTTTGTATGTTTAGCTTATATAAAAAGTTTCAAGAAAATCGTCGGAGCAATTTTTGAGAAAATCGCGAAAAAGTGAAAAAATCATTTAGTAAAGTGGTAAAGTAAACGCACTTCCGGTTATCCGATTTTTTCAAACTCGGAATTTCAACAACATATTCAATTTTAATTAACATTATTTAGATGATAGAATTGTCTAATAAGCTTTACCTTTAACTGTCTAGCACTTTAGCTGAAAACCTAACCCGATCCCTCGCCCATAACTGTCCTTAAATGTATTTTCCAAGAGAAACGTTTCAAATAAAAGTTGTAGCTGTATATGTCGTTGATATACTAAGTTTGAAGAAAATCGTCGGAGCCGTTTTTGAAAAAATTGGAAAATAATAAAAAAAAAAATAAAGTTGTAAAGTGGAACTTCCGGTTGAGGAATTTTGACAGATAACATAGGGTGAGATCCCATGGTGATTCCTAAACGGAATATCAAGTTTGAACTTTCTAAGGTTTTTCGTTTTTGAGCTATGCTGTTCACATACATAAACCCACACTCAGACCATTTGCTAAAAACAACTTTGTTAACTCCGGGTAAGATCGGGTAAGTTCGTTCGTAAGATCGTAAGTAATGTTCAACGCGCTTGTAACCCCCACTTTTATTTTAAAAAAGGTAATAAGAATAAACACTTTTCTATACTAACACAAAGAAATTTTTTATACATACATATATATATATTAAATTTTCCAGCACGACGCCCAAATGTGAACCTCCAGCTTCTTACATTTTTCTGGATCTCCTGATACATACAATTCACTAGTGTACAATTTATTTTACGAACATGGTTAAGGAGCTCCTATACTGATATACGTTCCTATTCTTTTATGTCTGATTCTCGGATTTGACAACAAATTTATTAAATTTTAATTTTTTTGATTTTTGATTATTGTAATAAACAATTGATAATCAGGCCAATATATACAATTTTTACTGTGACAATGTTCGTAACTAATACAAAAATGAAAATATGTTTTTGAAATTGAAATATTGAAATAAAATAACAATATGAAATTTAGTTACTTTTTTATTTACTTTTTTTTTTCAAATAGCTGGAGTTCAGTCGCGCAATCGCGAATACCAGTAGCCGCCACTGTCCTACATAAATGTAGAAGAGGGAGTAATGACTTAACCTATGACAGGCAGTAAGTATGACAGCAGTATCTCAAAAACCTATTCCATAAAGCCGCACTTCCGGTTAACGGATTTTCTTCAAAGTGGTAATTCTAGCAATATGATAGAACTAAATATGTTGCTGATGCGGTATTTTACTTGAAAGTTAAACGCTACTGTTCCCTCCAGAGACCCTCAAAATAACAATTTTCCCAGGAAAATGTTTCAGTTAAAAGTGATAGGCATTTGTGTTTGTAATTAGTATATTAGATGATTCTGTTTATTTTCTTAATTTTAATAGTTGGAAGTACAAAGAATGTTTGCAAGTGATTTTTGAGAATTAGCAAAAAACAAACCATTCAATATAATGGATTTTGGTCAACGTTCCGGTTGATGGTTTTTGGTAAAAGCCATACTGTCAAACGCGATAATATGGCGATAATAACCATCTATAAATAGCAAATACAACCACCTAATAACCAACAGCCATGTGTCAAAAGCGATAATATTTTATTAAAATTTAGTTGCTAATCAAGATAGAAGATTCTTGCAAGTTTACATTTTTGAGATATTTTGTTCAAACATACAAACACAACACACAGAACACACACACACACACACACACACACACAAGAGACACACAAGACTTTTCGCTAAAAACATTTTTTTCGTACTCAATAAGCCTCAAAACCTATATTTCCGACGACAACTGAATTTCGTAATTTTGACATGATCACTATACTTCCTCTTACTCTCTTCCTATACTAAGGAATAAACTTAATGAGAGAAAAACCTAAGCTGTTGACAAAGGTCCTTAACCTAATACTCTCCCATAAACAAGTAACTGTCAAAAAGGAATGAGTGTTTCTTACTCTGTGTGTAACAGATGTTGTGGCAAAATATTCAGGCATGAGCCTCTTCACTAATATGTTTGCGTAAAAAACAGTGCCTTGTAATAGATCTAAACAGATATTGTAGGAAAGACCCTCACTAGACATCCAATGATCATCAAACCCCACTAGCAGGCTCATCCTTACCTCTAGACGCTGTGAAAAGAGCTTTTCTATGCCTGGAAGCTTGGCAGCTTATGCCAGTAGAAGAGAGAAACGTCTAATTTGACCAACCTATCCGACCACTTGTTCCCCGAGATTTCCATATATCCTGGAAGAAGACTGCTCTTCCAGTCGTCTAGAGCATTCTTATAACAAACTGGAGGTGATGATTCAAGAATTTAGTGCCTTCAACGCAGCTTGGTTGGTTGCTTGGGTAGATCACCTCTTAGTAGAAGAAGCAAAAATCTGGAAGATCATGTTCAATCATTAATTGTATTGTGCTAATATCATCACAATACATTTGACTGTAGATGAATGGCACCTTTTCATTTATTGTTCATTTTCTTTCCTAAGCTTTATTTATTTATTTATCTTTATATTTGGAATAAATAAAAAATACTACAATGGAGGAACGTAAAATAGAAGTGATTGACAGCTAGACAGAAATGCGTTTGGAAGTGAATCACAGTGCTATTGAGTTGAGTTGAACATTTGATGGACATATATGTCAGGCAATGAAGTAGTACCTTCGTTTATTGAATATTGCTAAAATATGACTAGATGAAATATTTTATTAAAATGTAAATAATGGAAAGACAGAATAAAGATTTTTAGAAGTAGAAGTAGAAGTAGTTGATAAGATTGATAGGGAGGCAGAAAAGAAGGGAGAAAAGAACAAAAGAAAATACAAATTGAGTACAATTCCTTTTGGACTATTTTTTTTGTGGTATATTCCAGGTTTGTGCTCCTTCTGTTCAAGCATCTGTATATGACAGTTCTCCTAACAACCATTCTATTACGTGAAATAGATACAAAACAAGCTTCTCTCGCCAAGATATATAGTAAATAGAAAATATATATAGTAAATATGTAAAATAGAAGTACCTAAAAGGAGTTCAGCAATTCTATCCCATAAAAATGGAGAATTGGTTTTGTTTTGTTATAATTTGAAGGATCGGTCTCCTAATTAGTTACTGATCTGATGGGCTTCGGATATGTAAGCTATAGATATTATAAACATTGTTCTACGGCTGGATGATCGTAGTTTATTGGGAACAAATCTCCATAAAATAAAAGATGGGTTAGAAAGGAGAGTTTCGATGATGATGATGATTATCATATTCATCTGTGGCGGAGGGGGAATCCTACGCTACCCAAATCTCCTCTGGACCCATATAGACAAACAAAGGCAACAACACACCTGGTCAAGAACAAAAATCCAGGCCCCGGGTCTAATCCATCTAAGATTCACCGCAGTCCAAATGATTCGGTAAATAACCTTACAGGGAAATAGCCTAAGCACTTCCACAGACATCCTCTTTCGGACCGAAGGTCCTGAATCTAATTTGTTCACAACCCAAGCGTTTCTGTCATAACATGGTTGGGTTTTCCTACACTTCTGTTTCACAGACTTTACAAAAGAAGTCTGGCATGAGAGCCCCATTACGTATATGTGTCTCCATAAACCACATGCCCACTAACGGATCCAACCAGATGCCTGAGAGAGTCCGTGAAAGACACTGCAATATCTCACTAATAATTAGTTTTTTTAAAAATAATAATAATAATAATAATAATAATAATAAATCTTTATTACTGCCAAGAACACAAATTCTTCTAGCAAGGGTTGGATAGAGTGTATAAAGAAAATACATTACTTTTATATAAATGGCAAAAACAAAGTAAAAAAAAACACCTAGGAAACAGAGCAAACCAAGAAATTTCTTTATAAATAATAACAAATATTAGAGAGCTCTTTGCATTCAAAGTTTATTTTGCTTTTTCTTTATTTTTAAGGATTTTGTCCTTGGAGTCAGTCAGTCGCCTTATTCTCGTAGAACGACTGACTGACGGTGAGTAGATGAGAAAAAGCATTAGCTGGGGAAAAATTCCTCAATTGAGAAAACTATGAGTTACAATAAATGAGAAAAATTTGTTTGGTTAAACTTTTATTGAATATTTACAAGTGCGCTAAAGGCACAACAAGCAAATGAGATAAATGGCATGAGAAGCTTAAATAGTGCTATCCAATGATGATCACCGTTAGTCGTCCAGTTTGTTTCAAGGCTGAAGAGCGTTTTTCGAGGATTTGAAGGAAATATTTGAGAAAAGCCTTCTGCTACAGGATTAGGGTAGTGTCAAAATAGGTTTTGTTAAAATCTATTATAGCAATATTTGGAAAGTTTAAATATAAATAGAATTTTGAGATCTCTGTGAATAGTTACTAACATAAAAGGAAGCGCCAGAGGATTTCAGTTAAAATATGGACTTTGTTTATGTTGGATCGTTTATCTATTCCATAGAGTTCGTGTCCATAAGTCTGTCGTTTGTTCTGTCATGTTAGTTTTCAGCGTCTGTCAAGTAGCCTAGATTTACTGTTAAGATCAGAACGTTTCTGAAATCTTTTGTTAAGATCAGAATGTCTTGTGCGATGGTTCCAGTAAAGTCCCTTGTCTAGATATAATAAGATACCGCATATAGTGAATTGGTGGAAATGGAGTATAAGAGTCGAGTGTCGAGTTTGTATTTTGATATGTTAGGGTTAATTTTTATTCGCCTTAGTTGTAACCAAGATTTTAGTAAGTGAAGCTGAGACTGGAGTATGCAGATAGCGCCTATAGGAACAGTGCTTGTGGAAAAAGAATGGCAGTGTTATCGGCGAAAGAGTGAGTGGAGATATTCACTTACTGAAGGCGAGTCGGCTGGTGTAGAGAAGAAGAGCTAAGACAGTTTCCTGTGATACACCAGCCATGGATAAGGTGGACAAAGCATTGGGAAGTGGCCTTGAAAACATGAAAAAACATGGTAAAACAAATCGGCCAGTTGCTTGAACTATTTAAAATTAATCGTACATTCGTGTTATATTAATATTATTGTTTTCAAAGAAAGCGCTGAGATAGACGGTACCTTACGTGACTTGAAACTATCAATCAGATGTATTGTTGAAATAAGTACATAGGATAGCTTATCGCACCAGATGTTGCAAGCTATTTATCTAAAATATTGCACAGTAAAATATCAGATATTGCAATGTTTATCGCAATTTATTATGACGTGCATGCATTTCTTGAATTTCTCTATCTAACTTCGTTATTCTATAAAAAAATGGCTTCACACAACTTTTTGAATAAAAGAGAATATTATATATATTTGATCATGGAATAATCTAACTGTTTTGATTATTCAATGAATTCTTTGAATTACATAACCCTTCCTTTGCACTCAATATTCACCTCCGGCGATTAATATTACCTCTATCGTGGCGTTTCTTTTATTGCCGTCGGCGTTCCGATGTTTCACAATTAAGAGGTGTGCTCTTATAGGTTAGGCTCTTAATAAAAGATGGTAAAAACCTTCACACAATTTATGTGACATCACATCAAGAATGGTATCTAGAATAGACCAATTTTTATGGAAGGCTCTTAAAAATATTTCTTGTATACTAGATGCCGAGTATCAGAAGAATTTCTGGGACTTTGTGGCGACAAAACAGACTGGTTAATTTGGCGCTTCTTGCCTTTCTTACAATCCGTAACTGTTTTTGATTTGGCAGAGAGATCGGATATGTTAGATTCCAAAGAAGGAGCAGCTTTTAGCATTAATATATGAGCTTAGGCGGGAGCCATATTATTTAATAATGTTAACGAATGGCTCTAATCGATACAATCGTTCATAATCAATCTCTAATTGATTTTCAAATTTTATCAATAATAACAATATAATTTAAAAGGGTTAATATTTATTATTGACATTAATTACAATACCAGTCACATTAAATTATATTACCATTGAAGTATGTAACATCATATATCCATTAAAATGAGAGATTGCTTTTCCCCACAATTTTCACGTTAGCCGGTCAAATTGTAAATTACATGTTAATATATGCAACAAAATGATGGACTTGAATAAATTACATTTGCATATTATGTGAAGGGAGTTATTTTTTTTTTCCTTTATATATATATTTATATATACATATATTTAATATATATATATATAAAATCATAAGATGAAAAGATATATTTGATGCTTGAAATGATTAGAATGTTTTTAACTGAAAAAAATCTCGTAGTCATTGAGTTATTTGTTTAAAAATTACCTTAGGTCTTTATAAAAACTTACATGAGAAAAAGTTTTTTCAGTATTTAATATTGACGATAAAAGAGCGCGCTCTATGAAAAAAAAAAAAAAATCTCGTATGGAAAACTCGCCGACTTTCTCTCACTGCAGTCTAAATATAGTTTGATATATTTAACATAATCCAAAAATTTGCTTCAAACTTATAATTCTTACTAAATATTTACTAAGTTTATTAGTTCAATTTTTCAATGTTATAAAAATTAGAAAATCTAAATTTTATTAAACGACTTTAAGGAAAACACAAACCTTATTCCTCCCTAAAAACCACCCCCTCCTTAAATGAACTTTCTCCTGTAAAAGTTGCAAACAAAAATGATAAGATCTCTATGTATAGTTTAATGAAATCCTCTGGTGTCTTTATGGAGGAAATTCCGGAAAACAAAAATAAAAATAGAAAAATCTATTCAGTAAAGTCACACTTCCGTTCAATCGATGTTTTCAAACTTGAAATTTAGGCATCAAATTTATTTTCTTTTTTTAATTTAATTCTTTAAATCTAAAATTATATGGATAACAGAATCATATAATTAACTAAAATAGCACGTTAGATGAAAGCATAAACTGTTGGAGCTTTTTTCAAGAAAATTGTAAAAAAAAAAAGTAGAAAAACCTGTTCAGTAAAGTGATATTTCTGGTCAAGGAATTTTAAGAGATAACTTACTGTCGAATCCCATAGTGGAATGGAATATCAAGTGAGCTTTCTGGGAACTATGCTATTTACGTACAAACATACACACACCACACACACAAAGACCAATTTCTAAAAAAAAACACATTTTTGTTCTCAGGGGACCTTAAAAAAAAAAAACAACACTCCACAAAAGTACTCGGTTTCTTTGAATAAAAAATCTTTGAATTTGATTGGAAAAAAAAATGTTTAATAGTTAAAAATAGTTATTAATTTGACAAAAGAGTTAATCTTTACACTCTCGAGTTCAGGTTTACTCATGTGAACTCAAGAAACTTGATTGTAAAAAAAATTTACTCACGTTTTAAATAATATAAATATATATTTTATTTAGGCTGAAGTATTGTCTTATTATAAGATGGTGATAAAATGAACCGTTTTTTCAGCCAAGCTTGATTTTATTTTTTCACATATATGTGTCTTACAGATTTTTCTTTTTTCCCTTTCGTTTCGGCACTAAGCGTGCCATCCTCAGAGGAGTACTACAATTTAAACATTATTCACAGATTATTACATTAATTTTTGACATATATAAAGTATACTGAATAAAAATACAATTAAACATTTAATTTTTGTCCAAAAATTACTAACCATATTAAAATTTGCTTTTACATATGTCTTATAGGCTTCGTTATTTGTTTATTTTGTTAACATTGTGTTGCCATATGTTTAATTCGTCTATTTTTAATAGATGTAAAAAAGATCATATGACAAATACGTCAGAACCAAAAAAAGCGGCAAATTAAATTTCAGTCACAGCCAAGTAGGCAGGGTGACTCTAATCGAATCTGTAATTATCAATAAGTTAAATAATGTAAAAGATTATTAAATAATACCAAATTAAAGGATATAATATAAATAAATTAATAAAATAAAAATTTAAAAGTTTTACAGACAAGAAATTATAAAAAAAAATAATAAAGAAAAGTATGCAAAAGGAAACCACGTGGTCCTAATTAAAAATTTATGGCAGATTAAAGTTTTAGTTAAAATTAGATGAATTAGACATATAACAAACAATGTTAGCAAAATAAACAAATAACGAAGCCTATAAGACATATGTAAAAGCAGATTTTAATATGGTTAGTAATTTTTGGACAAAAATTAAATGTTTAATTGTATTTTTATTCAGTATACTTTATATATGTCAAAAATTAATGTAATAATCTGTGAATAATGTTCAAATTGTAGGACTCCTCTGAGGATGGCACGCTTAGTGCCGAAACGTAAGGGAAAAAAGAAAAATCTGTAAGACACTATATATGTGAAAAAATAAAATCAAGCTTGGCTGAAAAAACGGTTCATTTTATATAAATATATATTTTTTTTCTCTAAAATTGTTAAAACTATTTAAAAGAATACATAAAAACTGCTAACCTCTAAAGCTGACGTAGTCCAATAAAAATGGGAAGGTTACTGTCAGCGAGGTTGTATAATACTTATATTAAGTAAAGCAAAATTATATTATGTTTTCCTGATATTGGCAATTCCTGGGAATTGATTTTTAAAATTTTTAAATAAATGTTTAATCTTAAAACTTCTACCACACTTTTATCAAAACCTTGAAATTTATTTAATTGAAAGGTGGCAACATTTTCTTTACTTTTAATTTCTAAAAATTATAAATACAACTAATTGATAATTAATGGAATAGCGAAAGAGTTATATTCATTAGCGAGAAAGTTTCTATGAATGGCTCTGCTAGAATAGTTAATTTTTATAAAAGCACTTCATCTCATATGTATATTATTTATGTATATCAGTACTAGAAATAGTACTTTAAATTGATGAAGAAACATTTATAAATCATTTCATCTATGATGCAAATAGCAAATAGAGAACAGATGAGCAATTTGTGTTTTAGATGAATTTGTATAAAGAGTGCTAAAAGTGAGAGATGTAAAATATGCAAATCAGTATTTATCATGAATATTTATAAATATGAATACAGTGGTGGTGGTGGTGGTACCATCATATATATATGCCATTGTGGATGTAAGTACACGAACCCAATTCTGTTACTAGTGGTCTGAAGGGAAGGCGCAAATCTTTTTTAACTGATGCCCACGCCAGCTGCGATTATGATGGTCAAAAGGGTAGGGTAGAACAGAAATAGACTTTTACCTCACACGCACCGTCTCTCTTTGAATACTGATTTGTATGAGGGGAACTTACACAGGGGGGCGCAATCTCAGCTCTAATGGAATAATCAGTTCTAGTATCATCAAAATTTGTTATGAAACACTTACATTACTTTCACTCACGAATGTTAATACAATTATATATATAAAATGAAAATTACTTTAAAACTTCGAATTTTACTCATTTGTCTTAACATAGAGATGGAAGGGGGACAAGTACCAAAACAGGCACGATAGAAGTGATTACATTGTAATCCAGAAGAGAGAGGCAATGCCTTTGAAATGAAACCAATGTAACATTTGAAATTTAAAGCCAGAACTACCTACAATAAAGTTTTTTTCGGAAAAATGTTACAAATAAAAGTGATAGATTTATATCTGTGCAGTTAGTGTTCCAAGTTTAAAAGGAAATCGTTATAGTCGTTGAGGAGAAAATTCCAAACAAAATAAAAAGTTATTCTGTATAGTCGCAATTTCCGGTATCCGATTTTTTCAAATTTGTAATTCTAGCAATGCATCTAATATATATTAATATTATATAGGTGGCAAGATCATACTTTTCCGTAAGTGGAAAATCGTTGGAGCCGTGGGTTTAGCGTAACAACGGAAATACCATTTAGTAAAGCCACATTTCCGGTTGATGGATTTTGCTCGAAACATTCGTCTCACAGATTTTTCGATTTTGATATATAAGACTATCTATGTTCACACATACACACATTCGCTAAAAACATTTTTTTTTTCGTAATCAGGTCACCTGTATTTCCAGTGAAATCTCAGTTTCGAATAAGTTCGCAATACTTTCTCTACCAGGACCAAGAGAAAGTAAAAAATTAGAAAAAGTTTTTATTGGGATTAAAAGAATATTCTGGATTGCCTGAGAAGCAATATTCTGGATTACATGAAGCTATTAATATTATTGCTATCGTTTTAATAGAAGGTTTTTAACCTATTTTACGAGCGATTTTAAGTTTTTCGCGAGTAATGTTCAGTCTGTACTAATATTTTCAGGAGCAGTTTTCAGGATTATTTGTATATTTTAAAAATTTAACCATTCCTGATAATATTATATTAAATTTATTTTTTTATTATTAGATCTATTTACAATGGAAGATGTCCGTTTTTTTCCAAGACCTTCGCAAAGATAAATTTCTGAAGTTCAAGCAAGGCGCCCATATCTTTAGACCGGATAATGATAGGCATTTGTACTTATAGTTGATATGCCAAATTTTAGAAAAATTGCTGCAGCTATTTCCAAGTAAGTCACGAGAAATTGAGAAACAAAATTGAGTAAAGTCGCATTTACGATTGAACGAATATACCGAAATTTTTATGCTGGATCTGATGGAAGTATCTAAAAATTTACATTAAATTTGAGCTTTATGCGATTTATCACCATTGAGATATTTTGCTTAATCTCATCAGCTGTTTGTACCAGAAAGAGTAAAGAGTAATGTGGAAAAAACACAGGAGGGAATGAATTATTTAACAAGCGAGAAAAGTAGTACTTTTACACACTCGAGTTCAGATTTGGACCGCATGAGCGCGGCGAGATTTGTAAAAAAAAATACTTTGCTCTCAAGTTAAATATTAGATATTTTTTCTTCAAAAATTGAATTGAAATAAGTATGTGAAGAGGGGCGGATGTTGGTGTAGTGGTTATGAGCATGGATTTGTAAGTGGGAGGACCCCAGTTCGAGTCCAGCGTATAACTGTTAAATTTTATATTTGTTTAAAAAATGTTAATAGTAAAGTAGGTGCTTCCGCCCCCTTCCACGACACCTAATTTGGTAGTTGGACGTAAAGCTCGCCTGAAAAAATAGGCATTACTTTACTTACTTACTTACTTAAGTTTGTGAAGATGTTTTCTCAGAATATAGAAGGTTCCTTTTAGAAAGGTTATAGTTTAGTGTGTCAAAAATTAAAACATTATTTAAATATTTCTCATATACATTATTATTATTAAATGTGGAAATAAATTTATATGATTATGCCTATGTGACAACACTTCGTAAAATAAGTAACTTTCATACGCACTAGTGAGAGAAAGCAGTATCCTAACTCACTTGTGATTGAATGTTGAACTTTCATCACTAAATTTAGTGTAATAATCCGTCACATTATTTTTCAACGATTGCAGAAAGAAACATTTATTAATTAATACTAAATGAAAATTTGAAATAACAGTTTTTTTTTATATAAAAACGAAATTATTAATTGAAAAAGCTAATGACTTTGTCCAAGTTGTTTAGAATATTGGTAATAATTTTCTTAAAAACTTAATTTCAAACATTAATTGAGAAACTTTACTCGATAAATTACAATTTGAATGAATAAAAGACTTTCAGCAATTTCTAAAGTTACTATCCAAATTTTAAAGGGTTAATGGAAAACCATGTAATAGAATTATTTTCAAGAGAAAAAGTAAAAAAAACTATAAATTAGAATGTAATTGTTTCTCACATATACACTGAACAACATTTTTTAAGATGTAATGTGTATGTAGATGATGCATTTAAAGCAATTATCGATTTATATCAGATTTTTTACTCTCTTATTGCTGCAAGAAGTATTGTGGTGATATGATCTGCCTACCTCCCCTAATGGGGGGGGGGAGTTGCAACAAGTATATAATAAAGGGCTAGCTAGAGTCTATAAAAGTTTTTTAAAACGGTCTTTTAAAAGTCGTCAACAAGCAAGCACTCTGCCAGTTCAGTCTGTCATTTCTAGTCTCACTCTAACATTTTTCTATATCACTTCTGTAAAGTCCTTGCAGTATTCGCATTTCCCAGTGGATAACTCAGTGTACATTTCTCTTCTTTAATTGTCTATCCAATCTCATAAAAATGCACTACTCATCTAGCACATTTGCTGTCTCTCTCTCTCCTGAACCTATACTCAATACTGAACGACAGGCTACTCGCCGCTTAGGTTGATCAACACCACCAGAAACGGGCACAACATTTCACTTGACAAGATAACTACGTTCTGACTCACAATAATCAATCTTATTACCAATCCAGTCAACATAGAGAGAAAGACAGAGCAGTAAGCAGAGGAAGAGAATGGCCAATCTGCTGATGCAGCAGATTATTGCGCCTCTAAGGACTTGTCACTTACTCACTGCACTCCCACTTACTTCGTAAATGCCTGTTCGTAAGTTGTTTAAGAACTAATTATATATACAATTTCTGTTATAAAGACTCTAGTTACTCCGCTTCACCAGTTATTCAAATTATTGCTTTAAACTATAAATATAAGTTGTAATATAGTACTTGAAAGTGTTAAACTGAAAGCGTTGTGAACAGAGGAGAAGATAACCGCAAAGATAACCTCAAAGAAGATTCCTTTACACTACAGGTTTAGTGAATACAGTACAGTTTACAGAACGGCTTTTACACGTTGATTCATGTGATTCATTGTGTAAACAGTGTTCATTTGTAAATATGTGCCATGTTCCTTTTTACGGCCGCCATTGTATATAACTATACTTTATACTTCAGTTGGATTAACTTCACTACGGGGGATTTTATTCTCAGTGACTTGAATAAATACTTTCGTTTATTTTGGCTAATTAATTATTACAGTATACACTGTGATAAAATGAATTAAGAATTCAGAAAAAAGAGATTTACTGAGGCATTTACGCTGAGCTAACTTTTACTAATTAAAGGGCAAAATATAAAAAAATAAATAATACTAAGAAAAGTTATTAAACCTTAGTTAACCTCAAAAAAAATTAAATTATTTTTTCCCTTTCCTTTAGCGAAATGACTTTCTCTTACTGCTGTAAGAGTATCATTTATTTACATGAACTGTGGTGCTGAGGAGTTCGAGAAAAACTGTTCATAAGAGAAAAGCTATTTGTGGTTGTGTGTATGTTCGTGTGTGCGCGTGAAAAAAGTATCTCAAAACGAAAAAAATTATTTCACACGGCCTTTTCTTTTTCCTTTGAAGATGACCCTCCTTTTTATATAAAAGGATCAATTTTCTTTAAACTCAAATTTTACGTATTTGTTCTAACAGAAATGTAGTGGGAGTTGCGGGATAATTATCAACCTATATTAATCTTGGCAGGTAGAGAAGTGATAATTATAGTATGGCCCACTAGAGCGCTCTAAAAACACTGAACTAGCTACATATTAAATTTGAAACTAACGCCGAAAATTCCGCTCAACTATTCAAAATAATTATGTTTTTCTTTTTGGAAAATATTACAAATAAAAGTAATACTTTTTTATCTATGAAGATAACATATAAAATTTAAAGGAAATCGGTACCGTCGTTTTCGAAAAAATTACAAAAAAGTCAAAACACTACACTAAAAGGTCGCACTTCCGGTTATCGGAATGTCTTCAAATTTGGAATTGTATCAATACTTTGAATATGTATCAATATTATGTTGGTAGTAAAAGCCATATATTATACTGAAGTTGGACTTTAGAGGTAAGCATAACGCTACTGTTCGACAAGTACTTCAGTAAAATCGATTCTCGTGATAAAATGTTTCAAATAAAAGTGATGGGTATTTATGTGTCTGGATAGAAAACGATGTTTAAAGAAAATCGTTGGAGCTGTTTACAAGGAAATTATAAAAAAGCTGCAAAGCTTTCATAAGAGGTGATAAACTTCTAATAAATAGGAGTTATTTTCATTAGAGCAGCTTCAACAAATGGAGAAATTTCATAATTATTTGTCTTCTTTAAACACAGAGTGGAAGTTTATACCTCCTAATTCTCCACATTTTGGTAGCATTTACGAAGCAGCAATCAAGTCTGCAAAATATCATATGAGAAGGATGCTTGGTAATTCTAGTTTAACGTTTGAAGATCTATGTACTATTGTTTCACAGGTAGAAGCAATTCTGAATTCGCGTCCTCTCTCTCCACTAATGGAAGATCCGAACGATTTGGCACCGCTTACGCCTGGTCATTTTTTAATCGGAGATGCGTTAACTGCCCCATGGGAACCGGATTTAACGGAAATCACGAAGA
Source organism: Triatoma infestans (assembly GCA_011037195.1). Taxonomy (NCBI): domain Eukaryota; kingdom Metazoa; phylum Arthropoda; class Insecta; order Hemiptera; family Reduviidae; genus Triatoma; species Triatoma infestans. Next base: position 28,172 of record JAAEAF010014699.1, on the reverse strand, counting down.
ATCGGCTTAACCATGGAAACAAATTCAAAGAATTGTGCAGCAGTTTTGGATCAGATGGAGCACAAAATATTTAAGCAGTCTGCAGAAACGCAGAAAGTGGAATAGGACAACAGAAGCACCTAAAATTGGATCCCTGGTAATTATAAAGGAAGACAATCGGCCTCCATTGTTTTGGAGAATGGGCAGAATCATACAAATACATCCTGGAAGGGATGGTATATCCTGTATAGCCACTGTCAGAACATCTTCTGGGACCAACAAACGAGCACTTCAAAAGTTATGTTTGTTGCCAGTAGAAGTGACATCAATTGAAAGTTCAACGTCCTCACTTTCAAGGGGGGACTTATGTTGACGCCAATATAACAAATATTAAGTTGGCAATCGACGTGTACATATGGTTTTTCATTACTAAAAAAACATGTGTTGCTCCTTATAAAGTAACTAATTTTTTGTATTTGTATATATATATTTATTTGTGTTTCAATCAATAAACTTTGAACCTACAGTAGATTTTTATTTATCGTCAATAATCACATCAACATTGGTCCTCCAGACTGGATTGTTTGAAACACAAACTATTTACCATAACGTATAAAACCGCAGCAAACGGTGAGTGCATACCATTTTAATTCCGTATTTCTATCAGTTATTTTATAATCATCATGGATACCAAATCAGAATTAATTCATAAAAGAGGTATTATTAAAAGTCGATTCACTAAATTAACGCATTTCTTACTTCACCAGAAGTAGAGAATATAGATCAGGTAAAAAACAGATTTATGAAAATTGAAGAAGGCTGGCAGGAGTTTGACAAAATACAAACACAAATAGAGTTATTAGATGTTGTGGTGGTTGGTTCCGCAGAGCGAAGTGCAAGTCTATGTTGTCACACTGTCTGAAAAACGCATCCTGAATATGGGCGAACGCCCGAAACCGGTCGATTACCACAAAATGAAGCAGGCTACCAGGAAAATGTTTCTGATGTCTCTGAGAGTTATTAAACACTACTGAAGTACAAACAGAAGAGAGAGATAAATTTGAAAATATTTATTATACATTGCATGGAAAATTTAGGGCCATCATTGAAACACACAATGAAAAATCTATTTTTAATCAAACTCTTGATCGAAGCATTTCGGGTACTCAGGTAACTAAAAATAAGAAATTACCACAGATAGGTATAACTACATTTTAATGGGTCCGAAAGTGTCCGTGTGTCATGTTTTAGTGAACAGTCACCTAAACATTCTGAATACAAAAAAAAAAAAAATTTTCAATGGGAACTATAATTTAAAGATCTTGGATATTGTAATAGGATCAAGAGAGGGATCCAAAGTACAGAGAGAGAGAGAGAGAGAGAGAGAGAGAGAGAGAGAGAGACAGAGACAGTCCCACTCACTTGTTTAGGCCAGACTAGAGTGGGAGAAACTGTTTAAATACAGGGTGTCTTATAGCAGAGTTCATACAGCGTCGCTACACGTCATCAACCTTGCTCTTTATCTCTCACTACCATTCTATATATTTTAGTGTAAAGTCCAGGCAGTCAGTGTTGCTTTTATATTATACAGTGTTCAACTTCACTTCTACTTTATTCACCTAAACCAAACCATTTTCTCTCCTTCACGAACCCATTATAATATGAAACTCAGAACTACTTTAGAAAAATATATTTCAAAAATCAATCTCGTCAAGTTGTTAATAATATATTCGATAATGAGAAACAACAGAAAATTCCCACCAAAAAGCTGGGGAAGAAAATAAAAACTGAAATCGCCCATTAGAGGGGCGCTAAGGACTACCAGGTTGATGACCATTGCTCTAGCGTAACATGTCTGTACAATTAATGATCTAATGTTAATAATATTAATAAACATTAGAATATTTGATAGAACTTCAAATTTGAAGAAAATCGGTTGATCGAAAGTGCAACTTTACAGAATTCGTTTTTCGAGTTTGGGGGGGGGGGGATTTTCTCGAAAACAGCTCTAACGATTTTGTTAACATTTGGAATGCTCACTGCACAGATAATTTATAGTTGAAACACTTTTCTGCAAAAAAAAATATTTAGCGACTTTTGGGATATTTGTCAGTTAGGTTTAAATTAAAAGCGCAAAAGCTTTGTTGGTTTACGACAGAGTGCGCTTTACACAAGCCTACTTGAACTCCCACCACCATTTTTATGGCCAACCAAATATTGTAAAATTTGCAATTTTAAAGGAAATTTTGTTAATTAAATTATATTAATTGGGGGTAAGAAAAAGTCGAGGGTGTATGAATGTCATACCAGATACAATCTTGTGAAGTAATTAATTGCCATGCAATTTCTATAGAAATTCTTTATTTTTACTGAAAATTTCCCCCCCTCAGCAAATATTTATAGAATATATTACGTCAAAATATCCCCCCCCCCCCGTCGACCGCCCGCACTCAAATAAACTAAGAATCATCAAAATCCTCATTACAATTTGTAGGATTATGGAAGCTGTTTGCACTAATTAAACACGGATTTCTCAGGTCATTAAGCAACTTCCAGGAATTTCCTATTATCATCCAGTCTACTATGTTGCAACATTAAAAGCACTCATTAAGCATACCACCAGGTAAACAATGGATTACACGTTTGTCGTACAAAAAAAATAAATCTACATACCCATGGATTTCTCTTTCGTCAATTCTCTGACATATCTTTTTTTACTTTCTCTTACTCCTAGTAAGAGGAAGTATTGTAATCGTGTTCAACTTTTCGTATATCGAGTTTGCACACCGAAATATCCGTTTTGAGGTCCCCTGAGTCCAAAAAAGTGGTTTTTAGCAAATGGTCTGTGTGTGTGTATGTATGTATGTGTACAGCATAGCTCAAAAACGAAAAATCGTAGAAAGTTGAAATTTGATATTCCGTTTAGAGGTCACCATGGGATCTGACTGAACGTTATCTGTAAAAATTCCTTAACTGGAAGTACCACTTTACTAGTTGGATTTTTTACTTTTTTGCGATTTTCTCAAAAATGGCTCCGACGATTTTCTTTAAACTTTAAACATCAACCACACATACAAAGAGTTACAACTTTTATTAGAAACCTTTCTCCGGGAAAATGCATTGAAGCACTTTTGGGAAGGGTGGGGTTAGGTTTTCATCTAAAGTGCTATTTCAGTTTATTAGACAATTCTATCATCTAAATAATGTTAATTAAAATTAAATATGTTGTGAAATTCCGAGTTTGAAAAAAATCGGATAACCGGAAGTGCGTTTACTTTACCACTTTACTAAATGATTTATTCACTTTTTCGCAATTTCTCAAAAATGGCTCTGACGATTTTTTTGAAACTTTGTATATAAACTAAACATGCAAAGATCTACAACGTTTATCTAAAACATTTCTCTGGGAAATTTCTTTTAAGAGTACTTTTAGGGGAGGGGTGGGGTTAGATTTTCATCAAAGTGCTATCCTAGTTCATTATACAATTCTATCATCCAAACATAATTAGTTAGAAATACATAGATGGCTGAAATTCCGAGTTTCAAGAAAATTAGTAAACCGGAAGTGCGCTTTTACTGAACAGTTTTTTCAGTTTTCGACGAATTTCATTAAATTTGGTACACACAAAGTATAAAATTTGTCAATTATCATTTTGAGAACTGGAGTAAGAGAAAGTTGTGTGAGTGTTTCACACCAGATTTTTTTATATATATCTTTATTTTTTATTTATGTAAATAATATATATATATATATATATAAAACAAAAAATTATATTTATGTAAATATATACAAAATATTTGTATTTGTAAGCATTTTATGAGTCGCCAAAGAAGCTTACTCATTTCTGGCTGTGATTTTTAGGAGAACACTAGTCAAAAATGAAATAATGCAATTAAAATGTTTGAAAAAATGTATTATTTTAGGACAAGTGTGCTTTCTTAAAGTGATATATAAAAACAACTTTGAAGTTTTTATTTTTTTTTAATGTTATGTATGTTAAATAACATCTTTTTTTTTCACAAAACCAACAACACAAGCGTATAATTTGGACTTAGTCAATAAATAGGTGATATATAAAAATACATGAAGTGTATTTTATACAAAAATAAAAAAGTAATATATATATTATAGATAAAGAAGTTATATATATATATATCTTGCAAGGTATGTATATATATATGCACACCTTTGTCTGTTTATATATAGACAAAGGTTTTCTGTTTTTTAGAATAAAATAACAATTTATGCTCAATACTTAATATCAAATTTTAAAATGTAAATTAACATTTTTTGTTAATATTCTTATAAAAAAAAAAATTGTAACTCTATTTAATAATTACAAATATGTATATTAATAAAATAATTTATTATGTGTGTTATATTTTTTAGCTTTTTATCGTCCTCCAATTTTAAGATGTAAAATTACCAACCTCACTTTCCATTGTGGAAGAAAACAAGTCATACCATTATTATTATTATTTTTTTTTAACTTACAGAAGTCTTAGTTTTGGTAGCAATACTTTTTTTATGGAATCTGTCATAGAGAGAGAGAGAGAGAGAGAAGAAAAAGTATCAAGGAAACCTATTATAGATATAATTTTTTACTTTCTCTTACTGCTAGTATGGGAATAGCGAAAGAAGTATAGCGGACCTGTCATATATTCAAAATTGAATTTCCACCGGAAATACATAGTTTAGATTCATATGTGCGAAAAAAAACAAATACTTTGGCGAATGGTCATTAAGTATGTGTTTAAATAAACTAAAGGTGCTCAAAAACTACAAAAAAGAAAAAAAATTGCAGAAAACTCATATTTGATATTCCATTTAGTTAGCATCATCATATCGGACACGAAAAATTTGGTAAACACCTTCAACCGGAAATGACCATATTACTGAGTTTTTTTCTCGCATTACATGCACCTACCTACATAGAAAAAGTCTTTCACTTTTATTTGTTTTTATATGGAGTCTGGGGTAAGTGATCTTCAATGCTAAACTTCCCTTTAAAATGCTACTTCAGCACAATCTACGGTTATTGTTACCTGTTTATTAAGGTAAAATATGGACCCCTGAGGAGGACTGGGGCCGGGGATCAGTTACTAGGGCCCATGGGCAAGTTTCCCAGCATTTTCCAGGCGGAAATTTATGCAATTGAAAAGTGTGTCCAGTTTAACCTCGAATCAGAAAATTGTAATCATTCCGATAGCCAGGCCGCCAATTAAGCACTGAGCTTATATGTCATCAGTTATAAATTTGGTAGGTATGGAAATGCCTCGGCTAACTCAATGGACCTGAGCAGTGGAGCAATAGAATTATCCTATTTTGAGGAGTGCCTGGGCATGTTGCCGTGGAAGGATATGAGATGTCCGGACACACTGTCAAGGACCATACAAATCTCACATTCCCATAATCGTCATGCCCTAAGAAACAATAAGTATTACCACTACCACCTAATTTTATGTGTTTTGTGTGAAATACTAAGACCAACTAAACGTTTGGTTTTAAATTCCAACTTTGTAGACAAATTGTCAATTAGATCCTGTAATAATTAGACTGTAAGAGAAAGTAGTGAGAGAAATTGAACTTATGCCTAAAAAAGTTTTCAAGTGATGTGAAAAAAAAAACTGGTATAAACTTTTATTTTTCTTGTATAATACACAAAATTTCTACTAACAATGTTCTTCAAGCGTATTATAAATATAAATCAATATATTTTTGCGCCTATCAATCACCAATTGCACTTTTCAATTCAGTTAATATTAATTCCTACTGTATATATCAAAACTCAATCCAATTTTAACACAATATCTTTTATTTCTTTTTAGAATTATGATAATAATACAATTTTAAAATCTGTAGTTACAAGAAAGAGGAATTTGTAATCGAACACTCGTTTAAAAAATATAAAATTTATTTATAAATAACATACATAATACAACAAAAAAAAAACTTCACATAAATAATAATGTGTATTTTTTTGCATTAAAAATTACAAATACTTTCAAGATGAAATTCATTCTGGTTTTTTATACCTCATAACAATAAAATAAACCGAACTTGTGACCAGTTGTTAAAGTTAATTTAGAGGAACACGATTTTGAATGAAATATAAATAATAAATTAAATAAGAATGCAGAGAAGAAAAAAAATAAATAAAAAAAATCAAATTTTATAAAATTATCATTTTTTTTTTTTACATTAAAAATTGTTATTAGATAGTTAAATTATTGCAGTCTTGACGGGAATCCAAGAAATATTTGTTTAAAAAAACTTCCTAGTTCTTCTTTAATCACCATAAATTCTTGGGCATACTTTTTAGCAACTGGCTGGAATATAAACACAAACAGTGTCAGTATATTCAGAACAAGTTTACAAACAACTATTGCAAGCTGTATAAAACAAAAAAAAAGAAAAGTTATAACAGCCATAAAATATTATATGCTTAACAAAAAGGAGCAAAAATGTGTATTTTAATAGATAACATTTTAATATAAAGTTTAGGTAGTAGGCAGGGTTTATCTTTAGGCTGTGCCCAGAATAGCTTCGTTATTGCCCAAACTGTCCAACTTTTGTCCCACTGGTCAAAATTTGTTTTAATCTCATGCTATTATATTATCTTTAGCTGAATGGAGCCATTACTCGACTAAGGCCGATATCACAGATCCACTTTACTATCTCTTATTCCTAGTGGTTGGGTGTGTGGGTTTTTTATATGAAAAAAATATCTCAAAAAAGAAAAATCGCTGGAAGCTCAAACTTGGTATTCCGTTTAGGTACTACCAGCGTGTATCTGACACGGGACTTTTGGGCACCGAAATTGCGATTTTCCTAAATGGTTTTTCTCAGTTTTTCGCGATTTTCTAGCAAACAGCTCCAACGATCCTTCTAAACTTGGAATACTAGTTGCTCAGATATAAAGCTATTCCTTTTTTTATTTGAAAGATTTTTCTGAAAAAATTGTTTTTAGGTGGTTGTGAGGAATCTGAGACGTTAAAATTCAAATGTGTTTATTGGTGCTCTCTACAATGTCATCATTCTGCCTCGGATGGTAGGTTGCCATTTGGCCTCATCACCGGCACCTGTATATTTATGTTAGGATAAATCAACTAGATTTGAAATTTAAAAAATATTTGTTATCTTATACATAACTGTTTTAAGTGGAATAGTAAGAAAGTAATATGAGTAATTCACGCCAGATTTTTTTCTCTCTCATCCCCGTATTTGTCCGACTTATCAGATTGTGAGAAAAGAAAATTGCGGGGATTAAGAAAAATTACATACTATGGAAGATTAATATGCTTAATAAGGACTTTATGGGTACAACACTCAAGAGAGAGATTATCTGCAGTAATTTGTGCAGGATATAGTTCAGCAAACGGAAGTTGCAAGTATTTATTAATATATTTAATCAGCATGATTAATCTATAATCCTGTATCTATCATTTTTTTACAATCTTACCAGTATTTAGAAAACTAATGAGAAAAAGGAATAAGAACAAGCTACCCGGTATTAATACTTTAGATCCAGAATTAAAGGATAAAACTTCAGATACGGATTCCTGGTCAAAGGAAGAAAACTATTTCTGTACAAAAAAAAATCGGATATGTTTTCTTAGAGAGCTGTAATGTTTAAATATACTAAAAATTAAGTTTTCAAAGTTATGTATTATATAACTTTCATTCAAAAATCAATTGGTATAATAAAAGTGAGTAAAATTTTGTTTTTCATGAAACAACAACAACGCTTTTACATGTTTTATGGTGTATCATGGGATACTTCACAACGCCCAAGTATTTTTTTTGAAGAAGTTCAGTAGATTTAACGAACTGAAAAAAGCCAGAATTACTATTTTTATTTATAACGCTATATATAGCTCCTTTTGAACTCGATTCATTAGAAGAATTTTTTGAAGTTCTACCATTTGTTCAGTGACCCCCACCCCCCTCTAATCAAAGAACCCTTAAAAATTGTCATAGACCTTAAAGGTCCTTGGTCTTGAGAGTCAAGAATTAAGGTGAGCGCACATTGTTCTTATAGCAACACCAAGTGTTCTTAAGTAGGAAGGTTATTTTAAAGTCAATGGGGGATAGTCTGAGTTAGGATATACAGTAGGAAGACTGACAATTGTCAGTTTGGTCTGGTTTATTGGATTCTTTTAGCGATCGATTCCGTTAAGAACATATTGGTTTAAACAGTATATTGTACAGCATTTGGCCACTACTGGTTAGTAATAAATTAACTGTGTCAGCAGTCTAATATAATATAGCTGGGACTGAAACATTCGGACAAGTCAACCAAAAAATTTACAAAACGGCGGCAATCTGAGCACAATCTTAATTTTAAGAATTCCTATTCCATAACAAAAAACGTAATTTTTTTTTCCAAACTAATCCATCTTAGATGTCATTTATCTAAAATTAAGTAAAACTTCAATAATCCTATCAACTACTGTGGCCGAAAAGTCTGCATTAAAAGCTTCAAAAGTACATTTACTATTTTGCGAACTTGTATTACATTTTGCCAAATAAAAAAAAAATCAAATAAATGAAATAAAAAACAGAAATACATCGTAAGCAATTTTTAGCTAAATATTAGCATGCAACAATATTTTGTAACTACTGTAAATAAAAGATATAATCTTACTTGTTCATGATGTTTGCATTTTGTATAGTCTACAGGTAGTCTTTGGTTTTTTCCTGTTATCTTATTCCCTTTGTCATGAACTTTTTGGGCTGGCAAACTCCCATTTGCTAGGAGGACACAATCTGCTTCAAACCTATGGTTTAAACACTCCTCACTCACCATGAGCATATATGGAAAAATTGGATCGATTCTTTCTTTCTTTTTTTTTAAGTACAAATCTTGAAAAGTTGTATAAAACGTTTTTTATTTTATTTTTTGTTTATTTTTTTTTTTTTTTTTAGTTTTTAATGTTTTATTTTTTGTCATTTTGTGGAGTTTTTATTTTTATACATATTTACATTAAAAAATACAGAAAACTAGAAATCGCTGAAAATAATCAGTTAAAAACAATCATTATCTCTAACAATGATCTGACCTTGTTGGTTGACCGTCACCTTACATAATAGAGCAAAGGCCTGAGGTATCTGAACCTTTGAATACAGGTTCTCTAATATCCATTTTCTGTCCAACTAATCTTGGCTTAAGATTCGCTGGAAATAATTCCTCTCCTGGTGGAGGTGGTTCAACTGTAGAGGTATTAGTCTCTGCAACTGGTTCGTTAGTGACAGGTTTAGATAGCTGTATGTGTTTTGAAGAAATATTGATTTTAATTTTGTTCTTTGGTATAACGACCGGTGCTGCATCCTGTAATTCCACATTGCCATCAATTGATGAGACAACAGTCAAATGATTAGGTACTGAAACATGATCAGATCTATCAATTTTCTCGGTTTTCACTTTAATCTTTGAAAAGTCCACAATTTCCTCCTCATCTTCAGATATTACGTCAAGAATTTTTGGTTGATCACTACCATTGGTGCTGGAAACTTGATTACTTTTATTGATATCATTTTCATCATCTTCATCATCAATTATATCATAAGATTCTATATGCCGTTCAACCACCTCAATGTGCAAAATATCATCATCGCTGTCGTTGTCTATTGGCTCTTCACACTTTTCATCTTCCTTATTTGTGTTATCATCTGTTGGACATTTTGAATCACTTGGTTCAGGAGATATTGGTACAATTTCAATGTCATTATCAGAAATATGTGTTGAATTGTCTTCAGGTAATGACTTTTTATCTTCATTTTCTTTACTAGATAGTTCCTCTACATTATCAATGATAATAGTAGTATTGTCATCCACTATTGCACTATCATCGATAACTATAAGTTCCTCTTCTTCTAATATTGTCGGTTCTGGTGGATCAACTCGTGCACGATTTTCTAAGAGATCTTCATAGCAAAGAGGATGGTATAAAACTCCATCAACCCTAATTGCTTTTTTAAAGTGCCATTCCTCTTTTTCTTCATTGTAGAACTGGTCGAAATTATCATGACAAATGCGACAAGCTGCTTGTTCCGCACCTTCTCCCGCGACTACACTTGGTTCATTCATAGAATCGTCTGTTTTTTCACTAGATTTTTTTTCTTGTATTTCAAACCAGCTAGCTGCTCGATCATCTACATCTTCTATTTCCTGGTACTGTATCCAATCAGAAACATCATAATTCCAACGCCTTGACTGAGCAATTCTTGCGGACATTTTCTCTCGTCGGTTTTGCCTAAAGTGCCAATCAAGATGTTGACTATACTTCACTGTTTGCTCTGGAGGAAATCGTACCCCACACGAACTACACTGAATTCCAGAGTAAAGACGTGCCACTAGTCCTGGTTGTTTCACTTTCAGCGTCTCAGCCTTCGAAAAATCAACTAATTTTACAACGTTATCGTCTTCTGTCGATGAAGTTTCTTTCTGACCAACAGGAGGGACAATACCAGACGCCACTAATTTCTGAAACAGCTCTCCAACATTGATATCACCAAGAGATTGCAAGGCATTAGAAGGAGCAGGGGGAGGATTGACTGCTGTTGGATTGGTAGTAGCATGTTCGATGGCATAATTATGGCCAACCAAAGGAGCCATAGTGGTTGGCATTAAGCTTGTAAGTAATTCTAGTGGCTGTAATTCCAATGAATTTTCAGCTGGTAATACATTATAACTGTTAATATCTTGATTGAAAGGATTCCCTGTGTTCACTATAGGTGGACCGACGGGAGGTACAGCCAGTTCTGGCGGAGGTGACGGCAATCGGCCACCTTCCATATTAACGATTGTTACATATCCTGGTCGAATATCTCGTGGAAGAACAGATAATCTGAGAAAATGTTTCTCGCCGTGGAAAAATATTGGAACAGGTACCCCACCAAATTCAAACTTAAATGGTACTCCATTGATGACAACTGTTTGCAGAGCCTCAACAAATCTTAATATATATGGCACGCCTCCAATTTCAAATCTTTGAGGTTTCGCGTCAAGGTATATTGGGAACATTTTCTTTGCATCAACTATAAGATTTATTTTACCTGCTACCAAATCGGTCCTTGGTACTTCTCCTATTCTTAATTTTGGCATAGGTCCACTTAATTGAACCATTCTTGGTTGACCACCAAGTATAATTTGAACCGGAGGACCTCCAAAGATCATTTCATAATAAAGACCATCAACAAACAGTTCACGAGTTGGAGCACCCAATCGAATTTTGAAAAGTTGCCCATCAATTATACAATCTCTGTAGGGAGCGTTAAAATGAAGTATAAAATGCTCATGGTCGTCTATAATAAGTCTTCTCGATCCCTGTTGAAACATGACCTCACGAGGATCGTCCCAAGTGAGCATAATAACAGCTGTTTCACCGTAAAAACGAACTTCTCTGACGATTCCATCAATTCTGATGGGCCTCATGGTATCTTTCTCTATCATTTCAAGGACTTGAAGATCAGAAGGTGGTACATCTTGTCTTCTGGTAGGGGGAGGGCGGATAGGAGGAATAAATGATTTTTTGTAGGGTACGGTACATCCGTATCTATAATTAGGGGTTTTGGTTTCATAATAAACTTGAGTAGGGTTGCAGGTAGAAGTAGGTGGAACGGCCCAAAGAGGAAAATTTGTGGGGTTGTTCCTAGGTAGTAATTGCTTGGTCTGTGTTGCTCCTATTTGTGTAGGTGCTCCTCGCATATACCAAGAAGAACGTTGCGATGCGGCTATCTGAGTTTGATTCTGCTGAAGACTACTACGATTGTCCCATACTGGCGGCTGAGATGCGAAACGTTGAGAATAAGAATCATTATTAAATGTTCTACTTTGTCCCTCGGAAGAATAATGCCTTCTATTTCTAACATCTTTAGGAAATGGATATTCTTCTGTTTTTGAAATTTCATTATCAACTATTTCTGGCGTATCTGTTAAAGTACTGAGTGCTTCTGGAGTCAACGGTCCATTGTACTCTGGTTCCTGTTTTGTGTTTGTACTATAAGAACTCACATCAGCATTCTCCAGCATTATCATTTCGGAATTGTCAACCATTTCGTTACTTTCGTCTTTACGTAGAGCTTCTTGCAATTTCCTAGTTTCATTAATTGCAATAACTTCCTTGAGCATTCTATTATACTGTGAGAAAGTTATATTTCCAGAACTGAGCTGTTGTTCGGCTTCTTTTATTATTAAATTACAGTTTGCCGAAGATCGTTCTTCACATTCTTGTTCACTTTCTTTTATTTCTTCAGCCAACCCATTACTACTCCGGAATAAAGTGCTGTGTGTTCGTTCCTTCTTTCCTACACTATTTCGTCGAAAACTCTCAGTTAATGGTCCGCTGCTGCCTTCTTCAGATTTCACTTTTTTGTAATTAGCCCACGAACTTTCTTCAGCTATATCGCTTTTTGATATTATTGGCGGTGGTGGCGCCGGAGGAGGAGATGAAGTAACTAAGCTATGTGCGGGACAAACAGGAGAAGATAAACTAACTGAAACTTTGGGAGTATCTCTGCCGAAATTCTCTGAAATATTATCTTGTAACGATAATGTAGTCGTTTTTTCAGGGAGATTACATGCATTGTTTTGTGCTGTAATAATGGGAGCTGCAGGGGAATTAAGATCAGGAGGACTGATAGATATGGCTGATGAATTATGAGAAGAAAGATCCGTGTGAGGAGACATGACATTATTCATTGGGGAAAGGAGATCAATTGGACTGCTGAAATTGGAAGTAGGAATGTTAATTGAGGGAGAAAGTGTTAAATTATCTTGTAAAGTTTCTTGAATAAGTAAAGAATTAATAGAGGATTCCGATGCAGGAGGATTATCTGTAACCAGAGAACTAGAAGAAGGAAGTGGATTAGAATCTTCAGTGACAGTTATTGATTGTTGAGGACTTCGAACTATAGGCGGAAATCTTCGTAAATCAACATCTTCAACGCCAAACAATGTATCTAGAACTTCAGCCCTTGACTTCTTAACAGGTATCTGAGAATCGGCATCCTCAGATTCGTTCTCAGATGGAAAAGGTAATAAGCGAAAATCTATATCTTTGGTAGGATTGGCAAGATCCAATACTTTACCAGTTGCACCTGCAGCCAATTCTACATTGGAGTTAATTACATCTAGTTCTTTGATGGAAAGACTTGGTGAAGTAGGAGGCTCTAATAAAGGTGATTTCTTTTGAGTTAGTAGAACTGCATTGCTTTGCTGGACTTCTGTCTCCTGAGGTGGCTCTGATGCAGACACTGAAGGCGATCCTGAGTGACATCTTTTAATTCCTCCACTTTTCTTTTCAGGGTCAACTGGGATTTTACTTGCACACACTTCCATTTCGTTATCATCCAATACTATTTCAGTTTTATCTGAAGAGTCAATAGGAGAATCTCTCACGGGTGAAAAATCTGTGCTAACAATCATAGGAGTGGGTGGGAGAATTGCACTGTTTGCTTGCTTCTTAACACCTTTCCCATCCTCTTCATTTTCAATATCCGACTGAATATTTATATCCGTACAAGTTATAACATCAACTCCTGGTGGAGGAGGTTCTTCAGCTGGAAGCTTAGTAAACAGGTCTTTATCATATCTGTCCATCTGCCTTTTGACTGATGTACTTGCTTCTGAAGGTACATTTCGATTCCATTCACTTTTATCACCTGCGGTTCTAGAATTTTGGCGATCCTTATGTTTCTTGAAATTTTTCTTTTCCTTTTTATGCTGTTTTCCATCTTTTAAGTTTGAATCCTTCTGCGGATGACTTTTGGTCCTAGATTCAGAATATTTTTCTTTGTTAAATTTCATTCTAGGATCTCTAGTTCGGAAGGAACTTCCTCCTGATTTATATGGTTTCGTTCGAGTGTTTGTTACCTGTATATGAGCAGTTTGAGTATTTGAAGCGTGTTCTGCATTACTAAATTGTGGCGAAGACACATTTACCTGTAACTGTTGACTAACTGTAGAATTAGGTTGTAAATTTACAACAGGTTCACTGATGAAACCCGCTGCTTGATTTTCTAACTTCTTTTGTTGCTCTTCAAGAATTGCTTTTGTCTGCATAAGTTCTAATTCAACTTTACGTTTTTGTAATTCCAGTAGTTCTTTTTGTTGTTTAAGAAGCTCCTCCCTCATAATCCCATCATTAATAGGCTGGGTAATTTCACCAGATGATGAAGATGTTGACGCATGAGCCTGTAGAAATTTAGGATTCACATGAATATTAACCGATTGTGTTGCAGTTATAGGCCAAGCAGGATCTATCGCATGCACTCGTACATCAAGAGCAAACAGCTTCTTTTGAGGAAACACTTCATTCCAAGTTTGCCTCAATTTAAACATCTGAAATCTCACTTTTTCATCAACTTTTTCAAATACTGCACAAAATGTGGAGACAATATTTTGCGTGAAGAGGGGTATGTATGTTTTTCCAACATTTTTAACGATTGAATCTATTAAATAGAGAATGGGAAGCTTTATATCGCATGTTACCTTTTGTAAATGGAGTTCGACAACTTTAACTATAAGCGGAGCATGCTCAATATAATCTTCCGCAAGCATTGTAAGCATATTTATCAATGGCTTACTATTTATTGTTAAGTCAGCTAATGAAGATGTATACTCCTCCGCCACATCTTTTCCAGAGTTAACTTTCATTGGGCAGCGTTGTAAATATCCTAAAAAGAAGATAGAGCGTTTAGAAAGCAAAATTATGCAAGAATACATGTTTTTATATGACCTGATCATTAATTACGCTTCTCCGATGTAAATCTCATAAGTTAGAAATGGGTGTAATACAAGCGATTTACTTTCTCTTTTTTTCTATTTTGCCATTAAATAAGAAATTGGAAACAAGTTACTTCTTGCTAAAATATCAAATCATAATGGATGATACATGATGTGTAATATCACAAACTATTCAATGATGAACAATTCAAGTAATTATCAAATATTTCAAATTCAACTATTTCATTTTACATATTGTTCGTTTTTATAAAGTATAGATCCAGAAAAAAGTAATCTCTGTGGAGCTAATTTATGTTTGGATATACATTTAACTATTTCTTTGTGGAACTTAAACTAGCTTTCTAATAAGATTCTAACTAAAAAATAGCTTAATAGTGTTAAAATTGGAT
Source organism: Triatoma infestans (assembly GCA_011037195.1). Taxonomy (NCBI): domain Eukaryota; kingdom Metazoa; phylum Arthropoda; class Insecta; order Hemiptera; family Reduviidae; genus Triatoma; species Triatoma infestans. The sequence goes on along the minus strand of JAAEAF010014699.1, from coordinate 13,054 downwards.
CAAATTTTACCACATAGAAAGAGAGGTAAGTAACAAAATTACAAATTCTCCAACTTATTTAGTTTAAACCTCTATTCATACCTTGTATCCTGCTCGACTCTTAAAGCACCAACGGTGAAGAGTACACAGCAAAACTAGGAGATGAATTCCCAACAGATAAGTAGGAAAGTGTTTTTTTTAATTTACGGCTAAAAGCAGTCTAGTTTTCACATCATTATTCATACCAAATTTATTCTGTTGTAATGTACTAAAACTCCCACAAAGATAATAAAAGAAAAAAATGTTCAAAAACTAACCGCATACATACTTCCATTACTTCAGGGTTCTATTTAGCATATGTTATTATGCCACAACCAAATTGTACTACCTTCCCTGAATGAGTGGCAAGGGGCTACAAATATCACAAAATAATAATTGCAATAATCGTTAGAAAATTGTTAATTTTTTCTGAACTTATTTTTCTTAGTTCAATTGTGGAAAAATAAATTAATCGAATAAATAAATTTCTTCCTGAAACTTAACTATAGAATTCACAAGCTATTACGTTGGTACTAGCCTAACCTGGCGTTATTTATTCGGATTAGGGAGGTTTAATTTATACAAATAAAGTTTATTCCATATATTTATGTAGACATTTTAATGAATATCCCTAAGATGCTAGAACATAGTTACTATGGTAAGTAGCGATATTATTTCATTCTTTATACAGAATAAATTCAACTACGCATATTTAATTTATATTCAAATACTGGATTAATAATATCTTTCGAACAATCAGTCTTTATAATTCGAATCCAGGAAAAGTAAAATTGTTTCTCTAAATAAAACAACACTTTATTTCTGCAGATTTACCTCTAACGAGTATTAAATCTGTCGAAAAAAAATACAAATTCAATATAAATATAAACAAAATATAATTTATTTTTTCGTACATCAGCTGAAATCATGAAAATCCCTATGAACTGTAATATGATGCTGAAATATAAAGTGACGATTTTTTTTTATATTACTTATAACTAAATAAATCGACACAACGATGCAGTAAGGTGATGAAGGTTACGAAACATTCTGTTGTTATCATTGAGCTGTTAAAAAATAATAACCTTAATATTCCAGTAATTACTTGAGCCGTAATATTTAGTAAAACGAATATTAATTATGATCAAATGTCAATTTAAAATAATTAAGTATTTGAATTGTATCATATTTGTTCTTATAATAGTGGTAACACTGTTTGTATTGGTTTCCATTGAAGAAGTTGGTCTAGGTAATCAATCTTGTTGGCAGTGGAGTTTGCTTTGCACAATGTCTGAGGCACTATTGAGATTGGATCACTGAAACTTTTGTATAATATAATGGCGGACAAAGTATTGAAGGTAATTTTTGTACATAATTAATTTGCAATTATGGTTTTACACATTAATATTCGTTATGTGCCACCTGTAATTGTTGCTGCCAATTTAAAATTCCACCAACTTAACTGTAATTTGTTTCATATACATAGCGTCTCTTCGTCGTCATACATTAGTCAATCTGTTTTTATTAAAATTTTCTTCTTTTTTTTCTTTTAAACAGCAAATACCTGAACAAAAATTGAAAGCCTTTTCAATAGGCACAATGGGTAAAAGGCAGCCATCCAAAAGAGAATTAGAGGAACAGCGGAAAAAGGAGCAAGAAAAAGCCGCCGCGCAGGTTTGTGTTAACATTTGTATTTATAGTATATAACTTCTTTCTAAGTGACAATACAGAGCAGCAGGCAAGAATCGTCCTTTTTCCGGATGTGGTTGTAAAAGGAAACATAAAAATCTATGGTTCAACTTTTTCAGAGCGAATATTATTACTTTTTGACTGTCAGTTATATCTGTTATTCTTCAAATGTGATTAACCTAGTTTCGAAGGATTGGGTCATTTTCAAAAGAAGTTCAGAAAAGTTACTATTTTAACTTTTAAGCTTATTATATTGAATGTCTGTAAGTCTTGATCTCACTTTCTTTATGCAGTATTTTCCAACTTCTTTTTGCCCAATAAATTACATGAGTCACGGTTAAATTCGGAACTAAGGTGCATTAGAAGTTTACCTCGATGATAAATTCTTCACAGTTATTGGATTTAATTTTGCACTAACTATATAATAATTTAATGAAAAATTGTGGCGGTATAAATCTTTGGTTGGATTTCATTGTCTTACTTTTATTTTAGGCTTTTGAAGAATTTGTAGCTACATTCCAAGAACCAGCAAATAAAACCAGTAAAGTATGGGTAAAAGCTGGTACTTATGATGCTGGAAAGAGACGTACGTAAGCTTTAGTTTATTTTTATTTAATTATTATTATCATCATCATTGTTATTATTTTACATTTTTATATTATTATTAAATGCATTAAGTCCTTTGCATATAGAGGAAGATACAAAAGAAAAAGGTAAATTGTATAAACCACAATCGAGAATTGAATTACCATCAGAGAAGAATTCTGCTGAAAAAGCCCAAGAATATGCTAGATTACTTGGTGAACGAATGAAACCAGAAAGACCTGGCAAGAAAAAGGAAAAAGAAAAAAAGAAAAGTAATTTAGAATTGTTTAAAGAAGAATTGAAAATGTAAGTAAATTTTCAGCATACCCGTATTCACAAAAAAATTTCAGTACACTATTTTACCATCTTACTTAGTTAACATACACTTTTTATCTTCTTAATTTAGGATTCAAGAAGAACGTGAGGAAAGACATAAATATAAGGGTGCAATAAGATCGAGTTCTGAAATTGATCCAGAAATATTAAAGTCAAGTAAGTGATCAGTTTTATTTAATGTAATTTATTTGGAAAAGTTAATCTTGCTTCACCAGTGTCATGTATAACTTATATTTATGCTGTATATATTTTTCCAGGCAGCTTATCCTTGTCTGATGAAAAGGGATCTTTCGACAGTGGAGATCCTAATACAACTAACATTTATTTGGGAAATATTAATCCAAAGGTAACTTTTATGTTATTATTAGCATTTTTCTTCAAAGTTAAGGTAGTTATTTCAATAGTCTTCAGTTATGAATTTGCCATTAGCTGTTTGTTGTTAATAGCAACTGATTTCGGCATAAAATAGATTTTATACTAATTATTTTAAAGTTAAAAAAGACAAAAATAAGTTGTCCCTTTAGGAAGAAGTTTAGGAAACTCAGTGTTTGTACCCGTCTTACAGAAAAAAAAAGAGAGAATTATGCTAAAATGAAATATTTCAGATGTAATGATGGTAGGATTTCCAAATTTTTCTAACAGTTTCTTAAAATACTCTACGACTTTAAACGAACTTGAATTTTCGTGGACACTTATTAGAGAATGATGCTTTTTTTTTTAAGCTTCCTTAATCCTTGTAACCACTGTTAGCAGGTATTTTGTTATTTGCTGTAAGAGAAAGTGTAGCGATAGTAACAAATTTTTGAAATGATTGTTTTGAGATCGCTTAAATAATTTTTTTTGTTTTGTTTTGGCAATTCGCCTGTATGTATGCTTTGCAGTAACTGTTCAATTCCTGATTCTGGCCTTGAATTTTTAATTTGATTTATTATTACTATTTGCATATGGTAAAGTATGTTTACCTCCGTCCACGATGTCTGATTGGTAGTTGGACCTAAAACTCACCTGAAAAAATAGGCATTACTTTACTTTCCTGTTTTTATATCCTAGCTTCTCAGTTCTCTCTTGTGGTTCGTTTTCATTATTATTATTATTATTTTCAAATAAAAATGTAATAATTTGGGAAGATGATAAACAACTCCACTCCTTGTACTAATTGTCATTCAACAGATAACTGAGCAACAATTAATGGAAGTGTTTGGAAAGTATGGCCCATTGGCTAGTATAAAAATTATGTGGCCCAGATCTGATGAAGAGAAATCCCGAGGGAGGAATTGTGGGTTTGTTGCTTTCATGAATAGAAAAGATGGTGATAGAGCGATGAAAGCCTTGAATGGTAAGTTTGAGTATGCAGATTGATAATCATAGTTGTAAATTTAGTAATATTATTGTTTAGATAAGCATTTCTTCCTGTATCATTGTAGGTAAAGAAGTGCTTGGTTATGAAATGAAATTAGGCTGGGGAAAAGGAGTGCCTATACCACCGTTTCCAATTTATATCCCACCAACACTTTTATCTTTAACACAGCCTCCACCTCCTTCGGGATTACCTTTTAATGCACAGCCTCATCCTAAGGATAGAAACAAGGTATTTTTTTTTTTTTAAATTTTTTAACATATATTCTTTTTAATTTCTTCAATTAAAATTTAAGAACAGAGTTTATGTAATTTAGACCAGAACTTCTCATGAGACCTTTTTCTTTTTCATTTTACAATCTTATTCGAATCGGAATATTTACATTTAAATAAACGAATATTCTTTGTAATAACATTCAGCCTAATAGAACATTCCTATCAATAGTAGTTCATTCCTGTTAATACTGTTTAGAATACTATATTCCAATGTTGGCAACTTTTTCTCCATTTTTCCTGCATTGGCAGCTACTAAGAAGCATTGTTTCGCGATCATACCTTTGAAGATTCTCCAGTTTATTTTTACTGCATTTGTTGATAAATCAATGTAAACTATAATTACAAATATAACTAAGATGCTTTAAATCTATTTTCAATAAAAATAGTATATAAATATGTATATCTGTAATTTAACATAAAAAAGAAAACTGGTGTGAAGCACTCACACAACTTTCTCTTACTCAAGTTCTCAAAATTATAATCGACAAATTTTATAGTTTGTGTACCAAATTTAATGAAATTCGTCGTAAACTGAAAAAACTGAAACCGCACTTCCAATTTACTAATTTTCTTAAAACTCGAAATTTTGGCCATCTATTTTTTTCTAATTAATTCTGTTCGGATGATAGAATTGTATAATCAACTATGATTGCATTTTAGAGAAAAACATAACCCCACCCATCCGCCAAAAGTGCCCTTAAATGAATTTTCACAGAGAAATGTTTTAAATAAAAGTTGTAGATCTTTGTATGTTTAGTTTATATAGGAAGTTTCAAGAAAATCGTCGGAAACATTTTTGAGAAAATCGCGAAAAAAAGAAAAAATCATTTAGTAAAGTGGTAATGTAAACGCACTTCCGGTTATCCGATTTTTTTTAAACTCGGAATTTCTACAAGATATTCAATTCTAATTAACACTATTTAGATTATGGAATTGTTTAATAAACTGAAATAGCACTTAGATGAAGACCTAACCCCACCCTGCCCCATAACTGCCCTTAAATGAATTTTCTCAGAGAAACATTTCTAATAAAAGTTGTAGCTCATTGTATGTGTAGTTGGTATACCAAGTTTGAAGAAAATCGTCGGAGCTATTTTTTGAGAAAAACGCATAAACGTAAAAAAACCAACAAGTAAAGTGGTACTTCCGGTTGAGGAATTTTGACAGATGACTCACTGTCAGTTGCCATGGTGATACCTAAACGGAATATCACGTTTCAACTTTCTACGGTTTTTCGTTTTTCAGCTATGCTGTTCACACACACCATTTGCTAAAAACCACTTTTTTGAACTCAGGGAACCTCAAAACGGATATTTCTGGTGAAAACTCGATATCGAAAATTTGGCACGATTACAATACTTCCTCTTACTAGGAATAAGATAAAGTAAAAAAGGAATATACTCACTTATGGCTTCTATTATTGCAGTTCTCAAAATTATGATAGGCTGGTTTCTTCACTTGTCATTTTTACTAAATCTTAATGTCTCTTAATATTATCTGGATGATAGAACTTTAAAGTATTATCCTGCTCAATTGTCACACTTGCTTTCGTAACTTGCAATTCGTGTGTAAAAAAATCACTGTTTACGCTCTTGTCAAATAAATAGTTTTTTATGTTCGCCGACAAAAGTTTGTATTTATAAATGCTCTCATCTCGTTTACCATAGAATAGTATTTTTCTGGCACAAATAAATAAAAAAAAGTGTGCTGACAATCTACTAAGTTTAAAGTTATTTGAAGTCTTTTTGTTTTTAGAAATTACATGTAACTCAAGGTTGGTTACAAATTTATATCCGAAATAATCGTAATTAGTCATGTTAAGATATATATTGAACACCGTATTGTATATTTCTTCAGTTTTTACTTTCTCTTTAAAGAGGAGTATTGAGATTGTGCCAGATATTCCAATTTGAATTTTTACCAAAAACTCATGTTTTGACGTCCCCGGATCCTGCAGTTGCGCTCACAAAGCGATCAAACCTCTCGTCCTGTATACGTGTTTTTTTTTTTTCGGAGGTTGTTGAAAAAAAGTCTCCGAAAGATCTAAACTTGAAATTTTATTTAAGTACCACCGAAAGTATCTTCTGGAAAAGTTTTGGCCAAAATCAGTTTATCGGGAATGTCAGTTTGCAGAACCATTTTTCGTAGAAAATGGCACCAGTGATTTCTTCCAAAAATTGTTGTGTTTGGGCGGCAGAGCTAGAAAGCATCAGGATATTTTCCGCAATTGCCAGCTTCATTTTGTGGTCATCGACCACTTTCGGGCGTGTTTCTCCATTATCAGGATGTCTTGATAACATAGACTTGCATAGAGCAAAATCAGATTATACTGAGTGTATATAGAGCCTGTACTGATTTTGCTCTGTGCAATTGTGTGTTATCAAACTGTTTTATCAAGATAACCTGATGATGGACGAGCGCCCGAGGCAAAATGAAGAAGACTTCACGGAAAATATCTCTGATTTCTTTCAAACATACCACAGTAAGGATGTTATGAAGGGCTTCGTTTTTATTTAAAACTTTCCCTGAAAATTTATTCCTTTCAAGGGTTTGTAGGGGAAACAGTGACTGGGCTTTTTATGAAGAGTTAGTTCCCTATATTGTCGGTTCCTGCGCCTTTATAATATTAGTCTAATTAATTAAGTTGCAAACATTCCGAGTGAATCGGATTACTAGGAATTTGTATTTGATTTTTTTACTCTTTACTGAATTTTTTTTACGCATATTGACTCTTTTTCATTTTTTTGCGAGTTTTTCGAATATAGCTTTATAATTTATATATCAACTATTCACGTTTACGTTCCTTTTAATTGAAACACTTTCATTAGAAAACTGACATTAGTAATGTTCTTGAGGGTTGCGCCTGATTTGCGTGTCCTCTTCTAAACTGTCATTTTAATTTCTCAATTTCCCATCGACATAATATTAAAGGCAGTTAAGATAATTATGTTTATGGTTGTGTTTGATATTCTTACATTATGAAATTGCAGAAACAAAAAATCTCGGAATAATGAAACACTCTTCCTACGAATTTCGAAAATCTAACATTGTTCCAATACTTCCTGTACAGTAGTAATAGTATTTATTTTATAATAACTTGCATATATTTCGTTAAAGGTGCCACGAATGAGGCCAAACGAACCATATCCAGTCAATCCAGAAGATGCCGACAAAGTGGATAAGGTAATTCTCATTGACAGGAGATATTTCAAATTTTCATTTTTATATCATTATGAAATTCATGTTGAACTGCATATATTAAACAAAAAAATAATAAAATCCCTCCCCCCCGAATTGAGGTTGAGGTAAGTTAAATTGGTGAGTAACTACTACGGTTGATAAGGAATTTTTACTAGAAGAGGAGAGAAGAGACAAAATTTTTAACATTTGAAAAACAAAAATGTTATTCCAAAACTGTTTTCTTTATTGTTCTTGTTATTGTGTTTCACTTCAGGTTTTTTTTTTTTCCTTTCCCATACAAAATATTAAATTTTTGTAATATGGATTTCTATATATTATTTTCTTTAATATTGTTCTTGAATGGTTGTCCGTGTTTTGAGAATGATTCAAATGTATTGTATGAATGTAATGATTATAGTTCTGTTTTAATCTTGGAAACACTTCTTACATTTACATAAATCAATTACGCTTTTATTGTATTATATATCGTTTAAGAAATTATCTTGTTAACAACTTTGTCTAATACAGGTTCCCAATTCCATTTGAAATCCATAAAATTTATTCATTACGGAATATATTAGAATAGAAATCTATGAAGTTATACCATAGTTTTATCGAAGTATAATGATAATGAATTGTGGACCTGTAATTGAAATTTATATGATCTAATATTTTTTTATTTTTAGATTTATGTATTTTAGGAAATATATACAGTGTGTTTAAAAGTGTGAGTACTCTCTTTTTGAAAAAATGAAGTCTATACACCGTTATTACGTTAAATATGGGATAGATGCGGCAGTGATGACAAAACTGTAATGTTATTAATGAACTGACAACAGATCTATAAGATTCATCGTGACTTGTGCAGAGTTTCATAAAAAGTACTTATTTATTTGGTAAAGTGCCATGATAGCTGAGCGTATAAACATGGACCCGCAAGCTGATATATGTCGTATGATCCTGGGTTTGATTCTACCTGCCCAATCTTATTGATTCTGTTTCATGTATTCATATGGAATAATTTATAGTAAAATATATTTGAACAAGCTAAAAATTAGTTGGCTGGGGCCAAAGAAGAAACTTTTTATTTTTTAAAAAAATTTATTCGACGTTTCGGACACATTTGGTGTTGTTCCCCAGGAACTGTTAAAGAAGAATGGAGAGTTAAATGTTGGAGGAGGTTTAAGGTTTGGAGCCCACATTTAACTCTCCTTCTTGCTTAACCAAAGGTTTTCTTCTTTGGCCCCAGCCAACTAATTTTTTAGCTTGTTTAATTAACAACGGCCAAACATAAATATTGTTTAAAATATGTTTGCTTTCCGCTTCTCTCCATACATCTTGTTATGATGTGAAGCCCACTGGAATATAGATGTTACTTTACTCTTTTTTTTGGTAAAAATGTTGTGTCATTAGTTTGTTGGTAAAACATTGTCTGGAACATCTTTTTTCAATGATAAGATCCAATTAAGAATATGCGGTACCTCTTGTTCTTTTCCGTTCATAGAGACAATGAAGTACTCCTTTTGAGACTATACAGTATACTACTCTCTCTCAGTTAGCTCTGCACTATTCTCTCCATTTTGAATTTAGCTCAGAGTTCAAAGTTTATTTTCTTACTCTCTGAATAGAAAATCGCGAAGGTCGCGCCTTCTTCTATTGCTAACTTCGATTGCAACTCTATAACGTAACGTTATAATTTTTATGTTACGTTAAGTTTTTTTTGTTTAACGTTATAATTTTTTTTTCATATTGGTGCAATAACTCATTTGAACTTTCTAAAGTGTATAACACAAGATTCTACATTTTCCATGGAAGAGTACGTCTTGTAACTCAAAAATTATCCCTAATAGGTGCGGCATCTCTTCTCATTTTTACCTTTCTTTAAAACATCTCTACCCATTTTTGCCTTTCTTTAAAACCCCGACATTTGGTATAATTTTTGACGAGGTTGGTTGTCCAGCCTGTTTTTAAATATGTTTCTGATAAGACTTATACAGACCTTGCCGTCATCAACACTAATTAAAATTTCATTCCACCCATAAGGTAGCCCAAGTTTACAGGTTTACAGTTTTCTCGAAAAGTAATACCTGCAGAAACAAATATTCAAACTACGTAATCCCTTGTTTTTTAATACATAAAACTTAAATATGGTCTCAGAATATATCTGCTGTTCAGAAGCCCACTTTAAGTAACCATCTTTCGTATCTAATTGTATTAATTCTTTAAAGTCCCCTTTGCTCGGTCAATTTTCTCCAAGAAGCCAAACATTTAATTTAAGAGAATACAATACGTACAAGCTTTCTCTTATTTCAGTTTTCAAATTTCTACCGGCTTATATTTTTGCACATTCGGAAATACATTTACTTATATGAATGTAACAGGTGGAAGTGGCATAGTGGCAACTTAGTAGAACAGCTTAGACACTCTAGCTCCCAGAAATCATATGCAAAAATCAGTTTTGTCTATATAACAAAATTTTGAGAATCACAGAAATAAATAAATAAATATGCTGAGTATCTCTCAGCAGACACTTATTTAGAAAATAACTAGAAAATTGTGACTTCTAGGAAAAAAATCTGGTGTGTGAAACACACACCTTTCTTATACCCAGTGAACAGAATTATACATTAGACAAACTTTCTTGACATTTTCTTTCCCGAATCCCCCGAAACTTCTTTAAATAAACTTCCTCGTAAAAACGTTTCTCACAAAAGTGATAGGTCTCTGTATTCATAATTGCTTTAATTATTGACTTCCGTAGGGGGGGAAATGAACTTCTTCAGGAATCGATCTTGCCCATGCGGATATTTTAGCCCAGCAACGAGACCATTACCAACCCCATACCATACTAACACTTACAAATTGTTTACTTTAAAGGCGACTATATTCCATGTATAAAGACTCGAACGCGTATAGTAGCTACAATAGATCTATTAACTCGTAGGTTATATGACTTTCAGGCCACTCCCTAACTAATCTGCGTTAAATTTCAATACTCCCAACTTTTAAACTTCTCAAGCTAAACTGAAACACTGTTTAAAATAAAATACTTAACGTCTCTTTTAATGTTTTCTTTTCATTTTTTTTTTTGTAATTACTTGTATGTGGCATAGGATGTTAAATTTGCCCATTGCGGAAGAGACATAAAATGGATTCATGCGCTGTTTTTGTTATTTTTGTATTAAATCGAATTACGATTTCAAAAGCACTCGTTTTGGGAGAAAAAAAGAAGTCACTAAGAAGTAGTAAGAAGTTAAGAAACTTCGTATTTTCTTACGCCATACTTAGAGAAAAACCTGGAAAAACGCGTTTATAGTTTTTCCGTTGATTTTGACAAAAATTGCTGATCTATAAACTTAGGCGCCACCCAGTATATTGTATGTAAAATGTGGAAGTGTTTCCGGTATTTCGTATATATATACATATAAATTTTTTTTAATTATTATTATTTTTTGATTGATTGCGAACATATTGAATGTTGTGTATGAATGAAGTGAAAAACGAAAAATAGAAATGTCCATTTGAATGGTTGTGCATGTGTTGTCGTGACATTGACCCAAATCCGGTGTGTAATGTTTTCTGCTGCTTTTGTCACAGATTTTACCCCAGGCACTCGTCAAAGTGGTTATGCCGACTGACAGGTAAGGTTACAACAAGGTTTTAAAATAAAACTTCAGGTAAGGTTATGTCAGTTCCAGGACCATTTGCCAAAAACAAAAAAAAAGTTAAGAGAAAATGAAGAGAATTGATAAAGAGATAACTCAATAACTGTGGAACTATATAGGCCAAACCCTCTTAATAAGGCACAAGGACTTCGAGGTGCTGGAGGACTTAACCTATATTTTTTATTTTTCTATATAATTCTTGTTTTCTTTCTTAGAAAAAGAAGTTAATAAGAACTGGAATCGTAAATTGTTCTTTAAATATTATAGGAAATATTTTTCAGATTAGAAACTTAATTAAAAAAACGGGACAAAGGTTTTTAATCTGAATTAAATATTTCATTAATGTTCTAAATCAGAACAAAATAAGTTTATTGTTCTATAGCAAAAGTATGCAGTCAATTACGATTCCTCTATTAAATTTTGTTCTAATTTTATTGAGTGCAAGACAGTCAAGTTTTTTTTTATTTACTTCAGTATAGATTATTTTTGTTAAATGGCTTTTTAGAGCTTAAAGTTTTAATAATAAATCGTTCATTATAATATATTGAGGAATGGATTTTGTTTATTTTGGAAATTACACATTATTTTTAGTTCGTATTTAGGTTTAAGTATTTCTCAATATAAGATTTAGATTATTTGGTTTATTATTGGTAAAGTGGGGGAAATGGGGATTAGTGGTAGAATATTATGTTTCTTGACAGGAACCTCCTGATGTTGATCCACCATATGATAGAATATGTGATCCGCGAAGGTCCCATGTTCGAGGCAATGATCATGAACAGAGAACTGTCCAATCCATTGTTCAGGTGAGTTTCATATCATTATCATTATTATTATTACTTGATGATACTTTAAATGAAGTATTAATTAGAGATTAAAACTTATAATATTTATTCTATTTTATTTCTGTTTTTATAAAAAGAATTTATCCTCCAAAAAATGGTTTGTTTCTTTAATGTTGCAGATTCTTGTTTGATAATCAGTCGCCTGCCCACACATATTATCGTTGGAAACTATTTTCGCTTTTGCAAGGTGATTCACAAAAAGAATGGCGTTTACAAGAATTTCGAATGTTCAAAGGTACTTTTTTTTTATATATAACATTAAGCTGATTTTTATTTTCTCTTCCTCCTAGTAAAAGGAAGTATTGTGATCGGGTCAAATTTTGAAAATTGAGTTGTCACCGGAAAATTAACCTCTTTTTTTGGGTGGGTTCTAAGAGAACAGTAGCGTTACAAAGTGCCACTGCAGTACAGAGTATGATTACCACCTATATAATATTAATTTGCATAGAATTATTGATAGAATTCCAAATTTGAAGAAAATCGGTCAACTGGAAGTGCAATTATAGGTTTTTCAGTTTTTTTGGGTTTTTCTCGACTACAACGATTTTCTTTAAACTTCTCATTTAAATATTCACTGCAAAGCTAAAAACTTATAACTTTTATAAGTTTTTAGCTTTTTTTGTTTCCCAAAAAAATGGTTTTTAATAGGATTTCAGCGGCTTTTCAGTTAAAATTTAAACTGATGTTAGTATATGTTCTTGAAGCAGAGGGCGCCCACAATGTCCTCTCAGGTTTATATAAACAACCCCTACCATCTTTTCTATGGTCATCCTATCTAAACTGCAATTTTAAAGAAAATTTTTGTAATTAAATTGTTTTGAGTCTTACGACAGATTTTTAGTTTAATCTCTCTCTTTTTTTTTTTTCTTTTTTTTTTTTAATCAGCTCTGGAGTGCGTGAAGTCTACTATAGAACTTACGCCATTTCATTCCTTTCACCTGTAAAGAGCATTGTTAAGCTCTTGCTTAGCTCATTGTCAATGTCCTTGCCTTTGGTGCGAGCAGTCAAGGTTTGATTCCAACGGTGTTGACCAGTAGCAGTCACGAATAATACTGAGTAGCGAAAATCCATAGCGTAGCAGACCTTGGTTTGGAATAAAAAAAA